>APFE031087664.1:0-11105 GCA_000404065.3 Pinus taeda
AAGTAGCAACACTGCATATTACACTTGTTTTATGATATTTTTTTGTGGTTTAATATATATGTGTGTGTGAGAGAGAAATTATTTTATATATACATTCACATTTATATATAATATTAACCTATATAATCTACTTACTTAATATAAGAAAAACATCTACAATAATTATGCCACTATTTAAATAAAATATTTGTAAGTTATAATGGGAAATCTTTAACAAAATCTTTCTCAAGTCTTACTACTAAGACTCCAATGTTATTGCAACAACTACAAACAAAATTTAATAAACACATCTGTGATTTTCTATCACTTCCTATACCAAGATAAATATATTTTTGAAAATGCAATTTAAGTTCTTCCTCTAAACTTTGGTTGCATTTGAGTTTTTTCTTACATTAATAAATTGATTTCTAATTGGAATTGATATTATAGTCTCAATTTTACATTTATTGCCTATCTAATATATTAATAACTTAAAGTCTCCAAATACTTGTAAATATTTTTCTATCTTTATTTTCATAAAAATATAAAATACCTAAAACTTAACTATTCCTTTACTAACAACATATTTAAAATAATATAATGTGTTGATAAGAAAAAACAATGTCCCTTCCATTATAAATCTTTATAGCTCTTTGGTATGCCCCTAAGTCAACATGCATTTTCATAATTAATTATGTGTTCATTTAATATTATATAATGTTTTTCTTTCAAACATTTTTACCTACCTTTAATAGCAAGATTGATTTTATGGGCGACTTGTGTAGGAGTCATATAAGGCCTTATATCAAGTTGTCAAATATTGCAAGGTAAAGGCTTATAAGCATTTGTAGATGCATTAATTATTTAAGAATATAGACAACAAACAAAAACCAATTGATGTTATTTGTCTTATAAATTTTTGTTATAATTATTTTAATTCAAAATAGAAATTTCATTTTTTTAACTAAACAACTTATTGAATCTTACTTTGTGATCACTATAAAAATCTTCCTTACTTAACTTGACAATTTTATTTGTTTAATATTCTAAAGTAGAAAGCCCTAAATCAAAAAGTTGAAGAAGATCTAACTATATATGTCCGCTTAAAATGGAACCTCTTGCATAATCATAAGCTTAAATAAAAAAAAAAAAAAAAAAAAAAAAAAAAAAAAAAAAAGTTCTTTATGCATAGGCATGAGGAGAATTTGTATACCTCTGTTATCAATTACATTTTCCATTAGACGCAGGTAATAAGCAGCAGCGCTGCATATTAGGCTTGTTTAATTTAACTTTTTATAGGAGTTTTGGAAAGGGGTGAACAAAAATATGGAGCAAACTATCTAATGTGTAGGTTTTATTAGTTGTATCAAAAGGTATTTGTTACAACCTCATAAGATGGTCGATAGATATGTTTTTTCATCTTTGTCTTGAGGATGAACCACATTAGATGGTTTGAAATGTCAACCTACAACTAATGATGTGATTATTCTGAAAGACATTCTGAATAACCTCATAAGAGTAAGATGTGTAACTTCTTCTATGCTCAACATGAAGTTGACACTTAGCATTTTAAAAAAATATCAATAACAAAACTTGTTTCAATGTCAACAACAAATAAAAACATTTCATTAACATTTTTGTGTCGAGAGACGCTCTCTAGCTTAGTATGGTAGAGATGTTCTAATGTTCAATATTTTGACTTAATCAAAATAAAATAAAATTAAAATAAATAAATAAAAATGAAAGAGATGGTAGAGATGTTGGAATGTTGGAATGTGTTGTTTACCAACCTAGATCCATCTTAACTCCAGATCTACCAAGCGTTGAGAGGGATTAAATATCTTTTCACTTTAAAAGAGGTTTGTATCTCAAGAGATTTGATCCCTCTCAATGCTTGGTAGATCCGGAGTTAAGATGGATCTAGGTTGGTTTAATTATTAATTACAGATATAATTATAAATTTATGTTTTTTTTGTTTTTTAATTTTATTTACTTTTGTTTTATATAATTCGACTGAGTCAAATGTTTTGTTGAAAATTTGTTGACGGAGTCAAAATGTTATATAGACATTGCATTACATTAACATCTATACTAAGACTAGGTTGGAGAGCCCCTCTTGGCGCAAACATTGACTCGATCAAATAAAATTAAGAAAAAAATATAAAATTAATAATTATGCGCCAAGAGGCACTCTCAAACCCATTTGCAGAGAGATGTTTAATGTTCCTGTCCAGTAAACATTTTGATTGGGTTAAAAATAAAATAAAAATCACCTTATGTTAAAATTAAAATTCTAAGCTATTGTTTTTTTATCCTTTTTTGTTGGGTAGTTAAGGTAAATTTGAAATAAAAATAAAAATAACCCTATGTTAAAATAAAAATTCTACGTTATTTTTTTATTAATTTTTGTTGGATAGTTAAGGTAAACTTGACTTGGTCAAGTTACTAGTGTTCTTTGAGCTCTAGGTTTATGAGAACTCATGGTATTGCCTATGGTATTCATTTGGAATATAGTTTATTTAAAAGGGGGAATTAAACAAGCCTAGATCCCTATTAACTTCAGATCTACCAAGTGCCTAGAGGGATCAAATCTCTTGAGATGCAAATATGTCAACCTAGATCCATCTTGGATTTACCAAGCGCCAAGAGGGATCAAATCTCTTTTCACTTTAAAAGAGGTTTACATATCAAGAGATTTGATCCCTCTTGGCGTTTGGTAGATCCGAAGTTAATATGGATCTAGGCTGGTTTAATTTCCCCTTTAAATAGGCTACATTTCATATAAATACGTGGGTTCTCAATACATGTGCCTTTTTATTTTTAATTAATCTTATTTATATGGTTATTTTTATTTTCGTTATTTCGTTATTTGTATTGGATTTTTTTATTTTATTTTTACCTAGTAAAATGTTTACATTAATTAACTTGTAATTTAAGTTTATTTTATTTTATGTAATTTGACTTCGTCAAAATGTTAAACATTATATCACAACATCTTTATCATACTGGGTTGAAGAGCACCTCTCAGCGCAATTAAGATGCAGAAATATTTGATCCCTCTCGGCGCTTGATAAGTCCGAAGTTAAAATGAATCTAGGCTGCTATTTATAATTATAATATAATAATTAAACCAACCTAGATCCATCTTAACTTTGGGTCTACCAAGCGCCTAGAGGGATAAAATCTCTTGAGACGCAAACCTCTTTTAGAGTAAAAAGAGATTTGATCCCTCTCAATGTTTGGTAGATCCGGAGTTAAGATGGATCTAGGCTGGTAAGTAATATAATTTACATAGACTTGATATATAGAGAAATAAAGTAATTGGTAATAAAAAATTCTTATTATAGCCACTTTTTACTTTGTTGGAGGGAGATGTGTACTTCCTTCAACTTTTAGTGCGGAGTTAGTACGAGGGAGATGTGTGATTCCTTCAATGCTTAATATGGAGTTGATAATTGACATTTAAAAAAACATTAATAACAAAATTTGAATGTCCACATTAAGTAAAATATTTCAATATTAACTTCATGCAATTAATGTTCCATTGTAAGACTTAAATAAAATAATTGAATGTCCATATTAAGTAAAATATTTCACTATCAACTTCATAGAGAGAGATTTATTATTAAAAAGTAGTTCATTATGAAGGGCATGTGTAATTCATTCAATTCTTTGTATGATTTGACATGTGGCATTTAATATACATTAATAACAACAACAACAACAAAATCAATGTGAGCTAAAATAGAATATTTGAATGTCTATGTTAAGTAAAACATATCAATAACTAGTGTAAGTCCATCTTAAATGTGAATCTATAAAGTGATCAAATTTTGAGAAAAGGTTTGCACCCACATGGATTTCATCCCTCTCATTACCCAATGGTTAAAACATTTCAATGGTGAGTTTCTCTGTATCAGGGAATATATGTAATTCCTTTTATGTTCAACATGAATTTGACATGTGGCATATTAAGAACCAAAGTAATCCATCTTAACTCCCAATTTATCATGCTCTGTGTGGGATCAAATTTTGAGGAAAGGCTTACACCTGTACGGATTGGATCCCCATTGGTCGTGGTAGATCTAGAATTAAGATGGATAAATTTGAGGAAAAGTTTGCACCTATAGCGATTGGTTCCCTCTTGGCGCATGGTAGATCTAAAATTAAGATGGATGTGTATTGGTTCTTAATATACCACAAAAAACTTCATGTTGAACACAAAACGAATTACACGTCTCCCCTCATATTGAGAAACACACCATTGACATGTATTGAAAGGGATTAAATCCCTACATATTTAAACATTTCCAAAACTTTGGTCTCTTTCTATGCATGATAGATCCAAAGTCAAGATGGATCTACACTAATTAGGTAACACAATCCCTATGAATTCTAATGGGGACAAACACAAGGGAATGGTGTCTCATATTAACATAATAATTGAGTGCTTGTAGAATAAGTATGCTTATTTGATTGGTCTTTCCCTCTTTTGTAGGATGTATAGTGTCGGTACATGTGTTTGAAACAACAATTGGATATGCCTATGGCATCTTGGAATTGTGTTTACAATTATAAAAAATCTTCTCTCCCTAATAAACATGCCACATATTACCGCCTAAAAATGCATACTCTTTTTTACATTTTCGGAGGCATTTGAAAATCACTTATACAAAATGGTTAATTTATGCTTGAACAACCAAAAAATGTTAGTTGCGACATTTTTTATATGCTAAATACTAGCAAACTTGAGTAATTTTGATGTATTTTAAGTGAAATAACTTTAAATTATTAACACAAAATATTGATATACACATCAAAACACTTACCTCATGATACATCTCACATTATTATTATTATCATTATTAATTTATAAAAGAATTAATATATGAGTAAAACATATTTATACATTTAAAAAATATATATGTAACAAGGTTCTTAACTATGGAGATTCACCCCCACTTTACCATGGTGATTTCTAACCTATAAAAGGCTTTCTTACAATACCATGGACGAATAGCATGGTTTATCAATACCAGATGCCCAAAAAATCATAACTCTTTTCATAGTCAATATATTTATATATTTTTTAATTTAATTTAATTGTGTAACATTTTTTTTGCCCATGGGGTGTAGAGCACATAGTGACAGAGTGTTTTGTCAAGGCACTCCGTGGTGAAAAGGTCATCGGTTCGAAACTCTGTGGGCAAAAATCCAACCATGCTAAAGGTTGGTGTGGCCCAGCCTGAGTGTGATCCCCGAGTGCTTTTGACAACTTAGATGTCCCTGGGTTAGGTGTACCAGTCATCGTAGGATTCACATAATGTCATGTACACAAATTTTGAATATATTTTTTTTATTATTTTACTTTTATTAGAATTACCGAATAAATGTTGCATTTATGAATATAATAGTAATATATATTATATTTAAATTAATTTATTAGGACAGAAAGATTATATTATATATAATATATATATATATATATATATATATATAATATATATAATTATTAAATTAAAATTTAATTACTCCAAATAAAAAAAAAAATAATAATAAATAATAATTAGCTGTGAGTCATTAAAAACAAATAATCGTTTATATATTTTATATTTAAATTAATTTATTACACAATATTTAATAAAATTTAAAATACGCAAATAAAATGCACTTTTTATCAAAATAAATCGTTATATATTTTATATTTAAATTAATTTATTTACACAATATTTAAAAAAATTTAAATTAGTTACGAGTCATTAAAAACACACCCAACCCATGATTTACACTTCATTAAAAATATTCTCATTATTATAACTTTCATAGAATAAGATATTAATTTTATTTTTAATATTTAGTGTAGTTTTGGGTACTTGGGCACTATTCACGCTTAAGGTAGGTAAATTATATTATTAAAAAAATTGTCAGTGCCTAGTCACACCTTTATCTCTTTTTGAATTTTAAAGGAATTTGATTGGCTTACACATTATGACATGGAAATTCAATGTTAACTTTTTAAAATCAAATTTCCTCTAACTAGTAACTTCTCAACTCTTTAACCCTTATTACTGATGCAAAGCTGCTAATGATAATGTATCAATAGAAAAATGCTTGCAGAAAATCATTTACATATGGGTCTGTTAATGACACTTGGTATCGAGGAACCACTGAAGACCAGACTGGACCATTATTTAAGGGGCTTTGAAACTCACTAATTAAAGCATCTTCAAACTTATTGTGTCTGGTGTCAAGAACACATGTAAGACATGAATTATTCAAACCTGGTCTGACTAAAGGGTTGATACCAAATTGGATAAGTCCAATATGAATGTATTTATATCCATGATGCAAACCCCATTCAATATCATCTTTTCTGCTTAAAGGAATCTAATAGACACTCTTCCCTACTGAAACAAGAACATTTACACACGAAAATATGAAAAGAGTAGCAACGTGAAACTGGAAGATGGGTAGTTTGTGAATTTTTTCAGTTTCGATTGAAGGTAATTCCCAATTGGGTTGGGGATTGAACTCTTGTTCAACTACTTTATCATCAAACAAAACATATTTCTGATCATTACTAGTGTACTTAGTTAACCATGACCATCTGTTCTCATGAGCTGCATTTTGTGATTCAGAGGAGAAATCAAAAATTGAACTACTAGCCATATCGATGAGAATAAAGGAAATAGAAACACCTGGTGATAGAGCAACAATAGGAATAATCTGCCCAATGCCCTAACGCCTATTCGTCGGCAACAGCGGGACTTATCGCGGACTTACGAGCTCCCGGATCTTCAGTTTTTGCATTACAGAACAACCATAGATCTAGAAGCCTCCGAGTTCACTAAAATACAAAACTATGGTAATGATCAATCAATTTGTATAGCCTAGAACATAGATGACTTAGCCAGGGAAGTGGTTGAAGTCAAAGATCATGTCAGGAAAATCCACTAGAGCATTGATACAATGCATTCTTCTCAAGACATATATGAAAATCAGCTCAGGATAATCAATGATAAGCTAGGAGTAATAAGTAGAGCTGTAACTAGCTTTGAAGCATGTATAGTTAAGTCTGACAGTCCTCCCCATTACTCTAAGATAGAAGAAGAAGGCTCGAAATTCACATTGGTGAAAGCTATTGGAAATTCACAACAATTTTTCACTTAGAATGATGGATAGAAATGATAGCAAGCTATTTGCTTTAGTTCAAGGCACTAGCTTAGCTCGCGAAAAGCTAGATCTATTAAAACAAAAAATTGAAAATTTTTGTATTATAGAAATCAAGATGGCAAGTCAGTCAGGAGATGAAGGTTCATCAAATCCTCCAAAAAACAGAAGGAATGAAAAATTTAATTTTTAAAACAAAAATGCAAGAACAACATGATTTGATATTGGATCACAATCAAAGAACAGACGTTTCAACACATGGACACAAAATCTTGCTTCTACAGAATTCAGCTATGATCCATCCTCTACACTCAAGTCTAATAAGCAGGGGAATACTTTCTTTATAGATTTTGATTGCCTGACAAGGGATCAAACCCTTATTCTTTTGCAGCAGATAAATGCATGGGCATCACAAAAGAAAGTTGATACAAAAGTTTCATGGAAAGATATAGTAATCCTCATCATATGGAATTTAATTGGAAATACAAGACTGTTTCCCTGCACACTGGAAATGCAAGATTGTTTCCCACTCCAAGCAATACTCATGGCTCTCTCCCATGAATTTTTGGGAGTCATATCTTCTGATAATGAGCACTTTTTCCAAATGTTTATGAGTCAAAGATTGTGCAGTCTAGATCTCCTATCAGAGTATTACTGCACTATGCAGAATCTATATTATAAGATCTGTGATCATCATAACACTCATATCTTAGACATTACATAGCATCTATGCCGGGTAAGATTCCAGAATTAGTTCATCAATCACTTACTTCCAAGCATATTTCTATTGATACATTATCATTAGCAGCTTTGCATCAACATATCCTCACAACATTGAAGAATGAATGTGCATCATATAAGACCAAGAAAAATGTCAAAAAATAGTTACATTTCAGTCCTGCTATTTGTGATTCATTTTCAGAGACATATCATTTTGGATGTTATAAGAACACCTCCAAGAAGGGTTCTCAAAGAAACCAAATTGATAAATGTCAATGCAAAAGCAAGCAATATTCCTCTAGATCAAAGAAAAGATACTCATCACCAAAACAAAGATCCAGATTTATATTCAGAAAGAGGAATAAACCAACCAAACAAACAAAATGTTTTATCTGTCGAAAGCTTGCTCATTCGGAAAATAATTGTCCCAATAGAGAAAAGAAAAAGATTCAAAATAAAATTTCTTCTATATTTAAATCGGCACATGATCCAACAGAATGGGATCTAGTTTCTTAGTCTAATTCTAACTTTGAATGCTTTTATGTTACTCAGGCAGATAGTTCCTCAGATCTAGATGAAGATTTCAGAAAACTCTATTTAGATGATAATAGAGTGATTGTACATATATTTCTGATTGTTTAATGTTCTCCCTCTCTACTCTTAAACAACAAGTGGAAGAATTAGAAAGAGACAAAGCATCCCTACATCCCAGTTTACTCATACCCGAAAGAAGAATACAAGAAAAAATTTGAAAAATGGTCTCCCTCAAACTTCTATTCAAATAGAAGATTTCTAGAATTGGGATCCTCCTTTTTCCACTAATACCACAGAGAAAATATTGGATAAAATTCACCAAGTGGAAAAAAGCTTAAGAGAAGATAGAACGCAAATGAAAAATCTTGCACAAAAAATCAAAACTCAAATGCAAGAATTATATGATTTAAACTCCAAGTTTGTTTCTCTCCCTTTTGCAGATTCTCAGACAGCTTTAACTACAAAAAGTCAAGACAACAATGAAAATATTCAAGATATCGGTGGGATTAATGACAAGATGGTAATCCTTGTAAAAATAAAAGTCCCTAGATATAAAGAATATACTTTGGATGCTCAGATTGATACAGGTGCTATGATTAGTTGTTGTAAATACAAAGCAATCCTCGCCTACTACTAGAAGCCCACTCAAATCCAATTCCGGGCAGTCAATAAACACCTTCTCTAGATTCCATACATTGCTCCACATTTTCCTCTACTGTTGGGAGCAACAAAAGTTTTTGTTACTCTGTTCAATTATGACATAGGGGCAGACATATTGCTAGGACAAGATTTTATGAAAAGTTCATGCCCATCACGATTGACAAAAATCTAATCATTTTTACTGTGTAGGGGAGTAAAATTCCAGTTCTAGCCAAGAACAGATATACCCTAAAGATTAAGCCAGCTGAAGCTCTTAATCAAGAGACTACTCTAGCTGATCTAAGTAAAATTCAGAAAATTGTTAAGCATGCTAATACTCATGTGCTACTGTTCTTGCAGATATTAGTCAGAAAATAAAAGAAAATTGTACTTCTGACCACCTTGATGCATTTTGGTCCCGAGAAAAATATATTGTCTCTCTTACATTTAAGAAAGAAGGAACAATTATGGCACAGAAAGCATCTGCAAATCATATGAGCCCTTAAGAGCAGGAATTATGCAACAAAGAGATTCAAGATCTGCTACTCAGAAAACTTATTAAACCTTGCAAAAGCTCATGGGCTTGTCCTGCATTCTATGTCAATAAACACTCTGAGTAAAAACGAGGTAAAAAGAGACTGGTTATAAATTACAAGGCGTTAAATGAAGCATTAATGCCAATCAGGTATCCTCTTCCCAATAAAGAATTGCTCTTATCTAAAATCGCTAAAGCAAATGTTATTATCAAATTTGATTTGAAAAGTGGATTTTGGCAAATTGGAATTATCCTAGAGGATAGATACAAAAAAATGTTTGTAGTACCAGGAGGACAATATCAATGGACTGTCATGCCCTTTGGTTTGAAAAATGCTCCCTCAGAGTTCCAGAAAAGAATGGAAGACATCTTTAAAGATTGTTCTTTTGTTATTGTATATATTGATGACCTTCTTGTGTATAGCAGAGATTTTGCAAAACATAAAATCCATTTAGAAAGTTTTTATCAAATAGTCCATCTACATGGACTCGCTCTCTCCAATTCATCTGATAAGTTCATTATTGCCAAAACTCGTATTGAGTATTTGGGACTATTTATATCTCAAGGGAAAATAGAATTACAACCTCATGTTTTGCATTCCCTAGCCAACTTTCCTGATATACTCCCAGACATTAGGACTGTACAAAGATTATTGGGATGCTTGAATTATATAAGGCAGTTCTATCCTAAACAAGAAAAAGATACAAAAGTTCTACAATAGCGGCTAAAAAAGGGAAGCATTTGGACTAATAAAATGACTCAAGCAGTCAAAAATATCAAACAAAAAATTGAGCAACTGCCACCTCTCACTCTTCCTCAAGAAGATCTTCCTTTTATACTAGAAACAGATGCATCAGATTGCTGTTGGGGGTAATTCTTTTGTAGAAACATGGGAAAAGAGAAGAAGTTTGTGCTTATACTTCAGGTACATTTTCTGGTCCAAAACTAAATTATCCATCTTCACACAAAGAAATACTTACTGTTAAGAAAGGAATTAAGAGATTCAGGTTATTTCTTAAGAGCACTCATTTTACAATCAAGACTGACCTCAATCATATGAAAGGAATGCTCCAGAACAAAAGACTTCTAGAACAAGGTAAATCTAGAACCATGAGGTGGGCTCTTTGGTTAGATGACTATGACTTTGATATAATATATAAAGCAGGCAAAGAAAATTATCTTGCTGATCTGATGACAAGAGAAGGGTCAGAGAAATCAAAGGAAATGGTAATCAAGAAATTTGAGATTGGAGAAAGCTCATCCTCCTCAAAAATATCTTGTGTTGAATTATGTCCCCAATGTCATTATTCATTTTGCACAGATTGCCTTTTATTTAAAATCAGAAGATTACCTACTGAAATTCAAAATGTAATTATTGAAAAATGGTTCTACACCATTGATGCCAAGATGGGTTACAGTCTTCCTCTTGCCAATGTAAATAATTTTCTTATTTATTTTGTTTTAGTTATGCATCCATATAGGAGAATTGTATATATTTTTGATCCAGCTTTGAATTGGTCAGATTACT
>APFE031087669.1:0-15211 GCA_000404065.3 Pinus taeda
GTCTAAAGCCTGGTTTGAAACAGTTGCATGAGATCTTACTAAGTAGCAGCCCTTAGTGCATGATTTTGTGACAACATAATCTAAGGAGGAAAGCATAGTGTGGGTTGAATGACCAAGAAAGAAAGCCTTTAAAACTTGAGAAAGGTCAAGAAATAAGTAAATGTTGTTGGAGTTAATGGATAGTATCTAGACCCTCTATGCACACATAAAGGGAGAGCTCAGAGACTTTTGAAGAAAAATTGAGTGGATAAGGAAGGCATTCTCCTTTTCCTATGTAATGAAAGCAATGTGTCACCAAAATAGTTGTGTTGTTCCAAGAAAAACAATTAGTGGTGAGGCAATGGGATAGGTAATTTTTTGTCCTAAGATAGAATGATTTTCATAAAAATGTTCTAATTTTCCTTAGTGGTATCGTAGCCTCAATTGGGGTGGCCCAGTATAAAAATAATAAGCGCATTTATCTGCCTAAGTTAATGTTGTCCTTCAACTTTCAAATAGATACGTTTTTCCGTTTGTTTGTTTATTCAACTAATCAATACAATGCACTTTGCTAGAGTATTTTGGTGTTTAAATGTTGAATGTTGAATATTGCGATAGGTTTACTATTTCTTCATAATGGGAAATCAATGTTATATGTGGCAATGTAATTTTTGTAAATGGAATTTTATATGATGGTACAACATTTTTAATAATTATCATTATCTCTCTTTATTTTTGGATGTGAGTGTGCCAGTAAACATCCATAACATTATAGCTTTTGATGAACATGATTAATACAATGCACTTTGCTAGAGTATTTTAGTATTTAAATGTTGAATTTTGAACATTGCTATAGGTTTACTATTTCTTCATAATGGGAAATCAATGTTATATGTGCCAATATAATTTTTGTAAATGGAAATTTATATGATGGTACAACATTTTTACTAAGTATCATTATCTCTCTTTAATTTTGGATGTGAGTGTGCCAGTAAACATCCATAATGTTATAACATGTGATGAACATGTTATGTAAATCAATATTTTGGTTATAGGATACCATTAGGGAATAACGAACTATGGATGAAACATATGCTTTCTTTGCTAATGTTATGCATGAAACTAGAGGTATATATTCTACCTCGTCTACTTAATCATACTCATTTCCCTTGTAATTTTTTTTATTAAAATAAGAACTCACTTGTTATGCACCAAAGTAGAGGTAAAACAAATATAGACCATTTTCAATATTTTTTTTGATTAAAACTAATGTAACAAAAATTTAGATATAAAATATAATTGTGTAAGGGAAAAATCCAAAAGACATAGTTCCTCTATACCCCAGAGTTTTGAACATGACGTTATCCATGAATATTTTGCTTTCTCCAAGTGCTTCTTGAGCATTTTAGATAGAGATCCACATGTACAATGCCTCAAATTCTTATTGAGGATGATCACAGTGATTGTTTTGTTTGCATGTATGTTTTCATCCATGGGATATGAGGATCAACTCTTTAATTAGAAACTTAAATGTAGTACTTGGAACTAACAACATATTTGCACACACATGATCAAATCAGTGTACACGTACATGTTTGTGTTGGTTTAGATTGGATTTAAATCTTGGAGAGAGAGTATATAGGATATTTTCTGGGGAGCAAGACAATCTTGTAGCTCCAAGGAAAACCTCTTTTACAGTGAACATTTTGACTAAAACATTTGCACACAAATCTGGAATACCGCCTGTAATTTTTCATTGTTTAAATTATATTTTTGAATGTAAAAAATGAGTTCAATGTCTTCAAAATTTACTTGAGAACTTGGATTGTGTAAACTACATAGCTTAAACTTGCAATTCTAACACATCTTTTCTTGATTTCAAACAAAATTGACCAAAAAAATTGCTTTATATAATAAATATTTAGTTTTTTTAATCATACATAATATATACACATTTAAATATTTTTCTTGAAATATTTAATCTATGGAATACATTTTCCACATTAAAATGAGTTTTTTGTTATTAATATATTTTTAAATACATTTCATAATTAATTAGCCCTCCATATTAAAAATATATATATATATATATATATATATATATATATATATATATATATATATATATATATAATATAATTAATATATATATATATATATATAGATAATAGATATATATATATTAGTCACATTGAATATTTTATTATTAATTATATATTTTTAAATGTTGCATATTTATTTGATATATAATTAAATAAAATACATATATCCTTGAAGTCTTTTACTTTTAATTACTCCTCTTACAACATTCAAATATTTGATTATGATGTCATTTACCCTCTCTCCATTTACATATGCATGAAGTTGAGATTGAAATAAATCATTAGAAATACATATTTAAAAAAAATTGTTTGAGTCATGTACTAAAATATTTTTAAAAAGTTTTTAAGTCCAGTAGTTTTAGAAAGTATAAGAATTATACAATTTCTTGTACTCAAAAGTATAACCTTTTTATCATTATTTTTAGTTACTTTATTTCTCTATAAAATTGGTATAAGATTATGATATGCATGAAGTTGAGATTGAAATATCTTATTCAACATGCATATTTAAAAACATTATTTGATTCATGTACTAAAATATTTTTAAAAAGTTTTTTAGTTTTAGAAAGTATAATAATTATACAATTTGTTGTACTCAAAAGTATAACCTTTTTATTATTATTTTTAGTTACTTTATTTCTCTATAAAATTGGTATAATATTATGATATGCATGAAGTTGAGATTGAAATAAATTATTCGACATGCATATTTAAAAACATTACTTGAGTCATGTACTAAAAAAAATTTAAAAAGTTTTTTATGTCGGGTACTGAAATAGTTTTAGAAAGTATAAGAATTATACAATTTGTTGTACTCAAAAGTATAACCTTTTTATCATTATTTTTAGTTACTTTATTTCTCTATAAAATTGGTATAAGATTATGATATCCATGAAGTTGAAAATGAAATAAGTTATTCAACATGCATATTTAAAAACATTATTTTAGTCATGTACTAAAATATTTTAAAAAAGTTTTTTAAGTCAAGTACTGAAATAGTCTTAGAAAGTATAAGAATTATACAATTTGTTGTACTCAAAAGTATAACTTTCTATTTTTATTTTTTAGTTACTTTATTTCTCTATAAAATTGGTATAAGATTATGATAGTGTTATGTAACATATGGACATTGAAATATTTTATTTATGGTTGAGAGTAAGAGTATAACTTGTATATTCATTTTCTTTTTATAGCCCACATTTTTTATTTACAGTGAAAATTTTGACTAAAAAATTTTCACCACAATAGAATTTAATCATCTAGAAAACCTAATATATATATATATATATATATATAAATTTTTCATTGTTTAAATTATATTTTTGAATGAACAAAATGGATTCAATGTCTTCAAAATTTAAAGTGAAAAAAATGACTAAAACATTTGCATAGGATAAATTTAATCCCTCTAGAAACCTAATGGATTGGTAACTAACACACACACACACCACATGTAATTTTTTAATGCCTTCGATTTTTTTTAATGTCTTCAAAATGTTAAATCTCTCTCCTCTTCATGGCTACCATATATATGAATAGGATGTCAATGATTATTGATGTCTATGGGAACCCAGTAAATAAAAATTGCATTGCATCTATGTATATAAAATCGCTCAAAATATCTCCTCCATCTTCATCTTGCTAATTAAATTTATTTGAAGTAAATAATTTCAAATTTATTATTCACTTTCTTAAATTCTCATTTTAATATAACCTTTGTCATTTCAATCTTGAAAATTTCGATGACATTCCTTGTTTTGATAATACATCTATTTTAAATATATCTGTTTTTTTTTTTTAATAAGATGTCTTCAGACATCCACTCAACAATCCTTGTTTTTATAATAGATCTAGTTTAAATATATCTGGTTATTTTTTTTTAATAAGATGTCTTCAGACATCCATTCAATTGTGTTACAACTTATTTTTTCAAATGGCCAAAACCTTACTATTCCAAGAATAAAACAAATACTTTTTCAATTCCTAGTAGAAACGTAATCGATAAATTTTAAACAATTTTAGAGAAATTTGATTTTTAATAGAGTGTCTTCTAGCAAATGGTCTTTTGGTAGAGCTTTTCAAACTATCAGCACCTTGGTATTCAAATAGTAACGAATACTTTATCATTTCTTTGTAGAAACATAATTTACATGGAGTGTACATTTAAGATAAAGGGTAAGTAAAAAATAAACAATGGAATTTGGGTTGTATTGATTTTGGAACGTAAGTGATTACCTTTTTGGAATAGAGATTTTTAAATTTTTCATAGATGTTGACTTAACGATGGGTGGAAGCTGAAAAACAAGAATCAAACATCTATTAAAACATAGACTTACCTAAACCATTGTACATTGATTCTTGAATTATTAATTCAAATTTTACTACTTTGCGAACAACCCTGTACCACTATTCTCAATCTTGACATCTTAATTCAACTTTTACAACTTTGCGAACAACCCTAGTATATGATGACTAAACAGATGCAAACTTGGAAGATGGCAAGAGCACTATTCAATCTTTAAATAGACATGAAAATAAGAGACTTGAATTTTTAAATAAAAATGAATTAAAATATGAGACTTGAATTTTTAAATAAAAATGAATTATTCTTTTGTGACCATTTGTTTAAAAAATTGAGGGTCATTTTCTCAAAATTAATCCCAATACCATGAGATATGGGAAAAATGAAAGAAAAAAACATTTTTTACACCGAATGGAGAGGGCGAAAGAACTATCATAAATACATATTCTTGAAAATTAGGGCGAATGTAAGGTTGTAACTCCTAATTTCAAGGGCTAAATTTACTCTGTTTACCCTCTCCCTTAAAATAAGGTGGGCTAACCTCCATACTAAATTTCTTTGTAAAATAAATTTGAGGTGATTTGTAACAATGTACTATGATACAAAATATTCGCCCAATAAAAATTTAAAACCCCTTATTTTCACCCAAGGGCGAAATTTTTCCCCTAAAATTTTCCATGGCAAGGGATTGAAACGTCAACCTAGAAAATCTAGATGAAATACATTGTGTCCCATTGGTATAAACTTATTTTCCATTATCTACTTTTACTAAGGTGTCCGATAAACTTTGATAAAGTTAAGTATGGGGCTCTAAGGATACAAGCCCAGAAGTTTTCTATCTCAAATAGCCAATGTTATTGGAAGGACCTAGTGGGGATTTTACTCCTATTCTTGGTTGAAGAATAAATCCACAAAGTGATTGATGAATTCCATAATTGTGTTTGTGGGGGACACTACATCTGGAGAGCTATAGCCCACAAAATCCTCAAGGAGGAATTTTATTGTCCTAAGTTGTTCAATTAGGTGCATAACTACGTCTATGCCTGTGAGAAGTGCCAAAGGTTTGAAAAAAAGAATAAGTTAGCACCTTTTCCTTTAATCCTTATTTTTAGTTGAAGAACCTTTCAGGCAGTGGGGGTTGGACTTCATTGTGTAAATACATTCACCTTCCAGTGGTCAAAGCAAGTGGATACTCACAACTACTGATTACTTCACTATGTGGGTAGAAGTGGCGTTAGCCAAAAATGCAATAGATGAAGTAGTTATTAAGTTCATCGAGGAAAAAATCCTTGCCAGGTTTGGCTACCCCAAGAATATTGTCACTGACAATTCTCAGGGGTTCAGATCATCCAAGTTTATTGACTTTTACCAAGAATATAACATCATAGTGGGTCATTCTACCACCTATTATCCACAAGGAAATAGATTAACTGAAACTTCAAATAAAACTTTGGTAAGGATTCTAAAGAAGACAATATCAGAAAATCAGAAGAACTAGGATTCGCAACTAAAATTTTCCCTATGGGACAACAAAGAGACCTCGGGGAAAAATCTATGTATTTCTTGAGGTGAGTGAGCTTTGGCTAAGGGAGGACACTAGGGGACACCTCTACGCAGTTCTGGAGGCTAAGGGATGCTAGTTTCTCCATGAATTATAGGGTTCCAACAGGAAAGGGGAAAAGATTGAGGACTGAAAGTGTGAAGTGTGTAGTTCAAGTTAACCTGGGAGGAACTACTGCACAATTCTAGGCGTCAAGGAAGGTTGCTAAGTTCTAAAATTTCACAATACAACTACCCTGGAGGACAGTGACTTCACACCACTGTTGAGCCTCAAAACTGCCCTTAGCAACTTTTCTCATCTCTTATTCTTTGTTTTTCCATGAAGAAAATGCATCCCTATCATCAATAACCAGTATACATTGCCTTAAGGAGAACATTTTAATAATTTACATGTTATGCTTTTATGTTTTGTTGTTTGAATAAGTTTTTGTCTTTTAGCTATGGAACAAAGCCTATTTTGCAGCTAATCGGTTGTTCTGCAACTACTTCCATGCTTTTATAGGTTCCAGGTGTCAGAAGGAGAAAATAACTACATGGGCATCTTGGAAAGCATAATGACATGGATTGTGTCCTATTCACCTAGCCCAGGTCAACAAGGAAGATGGTACAAGACTCTGGTCAAATGAGAAGTCAAACATAGAGACCTAAGGCAAACAAGACTCTATTTTGTACACGTTTCACAGTGATGGGATCTTAAACAACTTCCTAAACCCATGGACTTCAATAGCCATCTATGCAACTGAATCTAACAACCATCACATTAGATTTATGTCTCCAACAACCGAGGAAGAGAATTCCTTGTGCCTTTCTGCTACGTGTTTTTGGTTGTAGCTTATGTTTCTCCATAAACAGTTGTATAATTTCTCTGTAAATACCTGTGTAAAGAATGTAGAACCAGTTCTAATTTTCCTGATGTCTTAAGCTCAGACTACTGCTCTGTAATTTTGAAAACTCATTTACTATTTTTTTTTAAATATGAAGACCACAAGTTTCATGGATATCTAAAAGCATTTTTTGGAGTTTTGATTAAGTACGTATAACTTGAGTAGCTACAGAGGGCCCCTACACTGACTAAGGTTTCATTTCATTTTGTTTTGTCTTTTATATTTGAACTGTAAATTCATTGTTTCTTCCATAATGTTTATAACCATTTACTAACCTTGTTTATAATGTAGTCTTTATCATTTTCTTACTAACGCACAATAGGTTCTTTCAAAATAGAATAGTTCTTTTTGCTTTCTAGTTTCTTACAGTAGTTAGAAGTTGAATTTAGTAGTGTAGGGTAGTTTGTTTCATTTGTTGTTTCATTAGTCTCTAGGTTTTCAATTAAACTGATGAGTGCCATTACTGTTCTTGCCATTTTATTACTAGTTTAGTGACTCATGGTGTAGGTGAATGTTTCTAAAAAGCCCTTCTAGTTGATGATTCATCTTAAACTAATCGGTTGACTACTTCATTTATGCAATGATTCTTTTTATGCATTTTTTGCATTTATTTTCTCTTAGAATAATGAAGTACAAAATTCCTCAAAATGTCATCCCAAGGAAGTTTGTCTTCCAAAATTGAGAGGCAGAGTAACTAAGTATTTCATTTAGTTTTGTTGCAATTTCACTTTTAGTTTTTCACTAAGTTTTGTTTTTGCAATAGACTAAATAGTAGTTGTAATCTCACTTTCAGTTTCAGTATTTCATTTTAGTTTTGTTTCCATAATAGATAGTTGTTATTTTACTGTCAGTTTTAGTATTTCATTTTAGTTTTGTTTCCATAATAGATAGTTGCAATTTCACTTTCAATTTTAGTATTTCATTTAGTCTTGTTTCTACAATTGATTAGATAGTAGTTGCAATTTCACTTTTAAGTTCTTTTAGTTCATGATTTGGAAACAATGATAAGAGTAGAAATAGAAACTCTGTTTTCATTTCTTGATTAAACTTTACTTCCAAATCTTGCTTAAAGCACTTTTAGTCCTCATTTCATTTCTTTAGATTCTTAGCAGAAGTAGATTTAAGATTTTGTTAAGTACATTGTAAATCATTAGGGATTAAAGGATCAAAAAACCCCAAAACAACATAAAACTCAAAAACGCTGAAGTAAGAAGGGTCATCTAGCACATATTGTGCACTACACTTCATTAGTTTACGATGCCCGGAATGATAATTTATGTAGAGAAATTTAGGACACTAAATTGACCAAACATTTTGGCGTCGTTGCCAGGGAAATGTAACCAGGTAGCCTTATTTCTTAGAATCGAAAAAAAACAAAAACAAAAACAACAAAACAAAATAATCACATGCATAGAGAAAGAGACTCCGGGGGTAGATTTATAACTAGGGGCAAAAGTTCGATTCCTACAACACCACCTACTCCACCAAGAGTTAGAAAAGACACACCTCCATCCCAGACTCATACTCCTAGCCATAGGATTCCTAGAATTCAAGGGGTAGAAACTCAATCAAAAGATTCTCCTACTTCATCTACTAAAGCAATCCTAGGAGAGAAAAATTTTGAATCTCCAACAGGAGGGATAACCTTTTCCCCTCCACAAGGGAGCCTATTGTAGGTGAAGAATTAGTAATACCTGGTGAGGAAGAAGAAGTAGAAACTCTCTCCCATAGTCCATTAATAGAAGAACCAGAGGAGGAGGGAATAACCTTGCAGGTTGAGCCCTATACTGACTCTGAAGAAACTATAATGGCAGAAGAAGAACAAGATGGAGAATTCTCACTGTTTGGAGGAGGGGGTAGAGGGAGAGGTAGAAGAAAAAATGGAGGAGGCAGAGGAAATAGAGAAGTAGATAAATCATTTGGATTCCTTATAGTGGATGAGGAAACACATACCAAAATGAAAAATATCTCACCATTTGTCCTCCCAAACTTCTATGGGTTGAGAAGTGAGGACCTTGAAACATTTTTATTTGAGTTTGAAGTCTTTTGTAGAACTTATGACTATCTAGAAGACTCTCAAAAACTCAAATTGTTTCCTTCAACACTAAAAGGGTTTGCTTTGAAATGGTTCATGGGGTTAGTCACTTAATCCATCAAAACATGGAATGATATGAAAAAGGCGTTTTTGGATAGATACTTGGATTATTGTATGCCTAACAATCATAAAGATGAGGTGTTCAAAATGATGCAAAGAGAGGATGAAAACTTAGAAGATTTGATTGAGAGATTCAATTATAATTTGAAAAGAGAAAAGATGAACAATTTAGATGAAGAAACTTTGAAAGCTCTTTTGTTAAAGGCCATTAGAGATGAGTGGATAGATATCCTTAACATGATGGGGAAGGGAGATATCTCTCAACTTCCACTTAATGACATAGGAGAACTGTGTGTTCATCTCTCAAGAGGGAAATCTAAAACAGGGAAAGGGCCAAGAGATCATTTTCTTGTTACAGCAAACAAATCTACAACTTCCTCTGTAAGTAGCACAGAAATTGGCAATATTCTTGATGAATTTAAAATTGACATCCTAGGAAGCCTTAGTGAGCAACTAGACACCCTTAAAATTCAAAGAAAGCAGAAAACAGAGGCTGATGCTTTAGCCATATTTTGTCCAAAATGTAGAAAGAAACATGCTCTAAGAGAATGTCCTTTAGATGAAAAAATTGTAAAATCTTGTCTGATTTGTTCAGAAAGTCATGAGACCAAGAGTTGTCCCTCAATCCCAAGTCTTAAAGCTGTATTTCAAGAGGAAACAATCCCAAATTTTGTAGAATCTCTTTGTTTCGTTGCAAGAAGACCTTGGCAGGGGCTACAAAATCAGGGATTTAACAATCCAATGTATCTTCAGCCCCCACCAAACTGGAATTCTTGGCAGCAACCTTGGCCTCAACCTCAATCTCAGTATCAATCTCAACCGTGGGCACAAGGGGTGCAAAATCCTTATGGGATATTTGCTCAATATTATCAATATCCTCCATCCTATCAAAATTATCCTACCCCGCAAACTCAGCAACAGCCACAACTTCAAAATCAGAATCCTCAACTTTCATTGTCATTTCCACAACAACCTCCACACCAAAGTCAAAATCTTCAACTCTTACTGTCGTTTCAACAGAAACCAAATCAGCTACATGCCCAACCATTACCAAACCCCAATAATAAAAACCCTCAGAATGCTTACATGGTAGAAGGACAACAATTTCCAACTTACATGTTTACTCCTCTAGATCTTAATGATGTTCAACTAAGATCTAGTAGGATATTAGAAAAGGAAATACCTTCTATAGTTATTCAAGAACAAGTTACCTCTGAGGAAGACTCTCTGAAAGTCAATAAAAGTTTTGAGGGAACATCCCTCCAAAACCAAAACATTGAAAAAGAAAAACAAAAAGAACTAATGAACACAACTATCATTGAGCAACCAACATCGACTTCTACACCTCCTTTTCCTAAGAGATTACAAATTGATAGAGGGGTAGAAAAACAGATCTTGTTGCCCAATTATGATTTTCTAGATGAATTGAAGAATGTCTGTATCAAAATTCCTTTGTTACAAGCCATTAGAGAAATTCCAATTCTAGCCACGACAATAAAGGAGTTGAGCATCAAAAGACCAGGAAGAAAATCAAAAGAAACAAAAATAATTCACCTGGTAGGAAAGATAGCAGACATAATGATGGGAAAAATTGCCATACACAAATATGTGGATCCAGGAAGTCCAATTGTCAAGACACATATAAATGGAATTGAAATTCCAAATACATTGATTGACTTAGGGGCAACAATAAACATTATGAGTAGACAAACTACAGAGTAGCTTAAAGTTCCTAATCTTCTTTACACACCTACCTTACTGCAACTTGCAAATAGATCAGTAATCAAACCAGATGGTGTGCCAAAAGATATTTCAATATCCTTGGATTCTTGGGAATATCCTGTTGATTTCATGATCTTAACTCCCAAGAATAATTTAGGAGGACACTCACTCATATTAGGAAGACCTTGGCTGGCCACATCTGATGCTTTTATTAGTTGTAGATCTAGTGACATGTATATTTGTGATGGTAATTCAACAAAGAAATTTACTCTGTATCCTCCAGCAAAAGCAATCACAGAAATAGATGACAAGGAATGGATTGATGATGAAGATGATATTCAGCCTCTCTTTACTATGTCAGAAATTAGTGAAGATAGTCAAATTTTGAATACATTGGAAAATTTTGAAACATCTTCAGAATATGATCATGCACAATTTCATTAAAAATCTAATGTTGAATAATTGTCATCTAGGTAGATGTCTCTTTATTCTATGGAAGAGTTTGGTAGCTCTACAATTTAAATTTTTCCAGGTAGGACATTGAACATAAACAAAAACTTGGAGAAACTACAACAAGAAGAGCTAACCAAAACATTACAAAAGCATTATGCTGCATTTGCATGGGAGTACACCGACATGAAAGGTATTGATCCTAAGACTTGTGTCCATCATATCTGTATTGAGGAAAACAGTAGACCAATCAGACAACCTCAGAGAAGAATGAATCCAAATCTTAGGGAAATTGTGAAAGAAGAGCTCCAAAAATTACTCAATGTGAACTTCATTTACCCAATTTCAGATAGCCAATGGGTTTATCTTTGGTAATTGTGCCTAAAAAGAATGGTAAATGGAGGGTTTGCATTGATTACCGAGAATTGAATAAAGCAACCCTGAAAGATCATTTTTCTTTGCCCTTTATAGATCAAGTGTTAGATACATTAGCAGGTAAGAAGTATTTCTCATTCTTGGATGGTTTTAGTGGTTATAATCAAATTCAGGTAGCACCTGAGAATCAGGATAAAACCACATTTACTTGTCCATGGGGAACTTTTTCCTATCGAGTACTTCCTTTTGGGTTATGTAATGCACCTGCAACATTCCAAAGAGAAGTACTAGGAATTTTTTTTGATCTAATACATGATTGTGTAGAGGTATATTTACAGTCTATGGAAACAAATTTGAAGAAGCTTTGGAAAATTTGGAAAAAGTTCTTAAAAGATGTAAAGAAACAAACCTTTCACTAAGCCATGAAAAATGCTTTATGATGTTTACAGAAGGTATTGTTTTAGGACATCACATTTTAGGAGATGGGATCAAAGTTGACAAATCTAAAGTTGAAGTCATCTTTAAGTTATCAATTCCAAATTTCCAAAAGGATGTTACAAGTTTTCTAGGATTTACAGGATCTTATAGAAGGTTTATAGAAAACTTCACTAAAATAGCATCTCCACTCTTCAAATTGCTTACAAAAGATTGTGAATTCAAGTGGAATCATGATTGCCAACTAGCATTTGAAACCTTGAAAGCAAAGATATTTGAAGCACCTATTTAAGAGGTCCAAATTGGAAACTTCCTTTCCATATTTCCACAGATGCTTCATATACAGCTCTAGGAGCTGTATTGGGACAAAAAGATTTGATTCATTATGCCATTTACTATACAAGAAAAAATTTGACTCCCATTGAGTCAAATTATACTATGACTAAAAAGGAATTCTTAGTTGTTGTTCATGCAATTAATAAGTTCAGACATTATATAACAGACTATGAAACCTTTGTTGATACAGATCACTTTGCAATTAGATATTTGATGAATAAACCTATTACTAATGGTAGAGTTACAATATGGCTTTTACTTTTGCAAGAATTCAACATTACTGTGCTAGATAGACCTAGAAAACAAAACACAGTGGTTGATTTCTTGTCCAGGATTTAGAATATCAAAGAAGACTCTCCAGTTGAAGATAAGTTTCCTGATGAATATCTCTTTGTAGTAACTACTCAAACTCCTTGGTTTGCAGATGTTGTTAATTACTTGGTTACAGGGAAGTTACCTTCACATTTGTTTCCTAAGGAGAAAAGAAATATTATTCAAGAAAGTGCAAGATATTCATGGATCACTAACAAATTGTATAAAACAAGGCCAGATCTTATGATCAGAAGGCGTGTCAAGGAAGATGAAATGCCTGATATTCTCAAAGAATTTCATGATGAGTCGTGTGGTGGACACCTTGCTAACAAGAGGACAACCTATAAAATCCTTTCTTTAGGATATTATTGGCCATCCATCTTCAAATATGCTCAAGAATATGTCAGGAGGTGCAACAACTGCCAAAGGGTAGGGAAACCTGCTCCCTCAAATGAAATTCCATTACAAACTCAAGTACTTATCAAACCTTTTGAAAAATGGGCTTTAGACATTATTGGACCAATTAATCCTCCATCTAAGAAGAAACATTATATATTGGTATGCACTGATTATGTCACCAAATGGGTAGAAGCCAAAGCATTACCTTTTGCTAACGAAAAATATGTAGTTAGTTTTCTTTTTAAGGACATCTTTACTCGTTTTGGTGTTCCAAGAGAAATTGTGACAGATCAGGGATCTCAATTCACATCCAACATGATGGAAAGGCTTATGGAGGAGTACAAGATCAAGCATAGGAAATATTTTCCCTATCATCCACAAGCAAATGGTCATGTGGAGTCTACAAATAAAGTGATTGAAGGAATCCTCACCAAGGTTGTGCAACTACATAGAAGAGTTTGGGCACAAAGGCTTCCTGAAGCCTTATGGGCCTATAGAATTACATGGAGGAACACAACGGGACATACACCCTATGAACTTGTTTATGGGAAGCAAGTCCTGTTCCATATAGAGTTCCAAATCAGAACTTTCAAGATGGCAGTTTAGTTGGGGATGGATTTATCAGAAGCTCAAAAACATAGGCTGGAGCAATTAAATGAGCTTGATGAAATCAGACAAGAGGTAGTTCAAAGGACTGGTATATTCCAACAACATAGGGCTAAATGGCATGACAAATACATCAAGGATAAGAGGTTTCAAGAGGGATATTGGGCACTATTATTTTATTCAAAGTTTAAAGATTTTCAAGGGAAGTTTAAAACTCATTGGCTTGGGCCATATAAGATTGAAAAAGTATTTAGTAATGGAGCAGTGAGGATTAGAACAATAGGTGAAAGTCAAAATCCTCTTCTTGTGAATGGTCATAGATTGAAAATATATCAAAAACCAATCTCAAAGGAGGAGTTCATCAAGATTTTCCAGAACATTCTGAAATGAAGTTAGTGAAGAAGAATCCTTCTTCTCCACCAACTTATTCTTTATTTTTCCTATCTAAAAAAATAAAATAAATAAAAATAAATAATAAATAATAAATAATAAATTGTATGAGGTTGAAAACCAATCACTGATTGGCATGCTTATATAGAAAATATAGGGTAAAAATTAGAAGTTTCTGACACCCTATATTTTCCATTTCTTTTCTGAAAAAAGTGGTGACAAAAAGCCACAGTCACTCTGCATTCTGCAAAATTCATTGTCTCATCTCATTTCACTCTATTTTACTTTTACAGTTTCACTTCACTCCATTTGTCATATTTCACCAATAAATTTTTCTTTTACAACATTACTTTCATCTCCATTTTCATTTATCATCTTGTCATTTTCTCACTTACACAGGTATTTCCATTTCATTCATTCATAAGCCATATTTTACTCTCTGTTTCACATTCTGCAGTTGTTTCCACATTCTGTAGCTGATTCCATTATGTAGTTGATCCTGTTCTGCAACTAATCTAATTTTGCAGCAACAATTTGATTATCAGTCCAAGCACAAGTGGCCAGTTCATAATAAAATCTTGTATGCAGGTGATTGTGAAAAAAAAATCAACTTTGAAGATCAATCATGCCTAAAATACCTGTGGAGCAAACATCAAAATATTAGCAAGCAGAAGGTAAGGTTCCAAAGGTAAAAACAAAAATTTATTTCAAAACGCAATTAAAAAACATAAGCTTGTATAACATGTATGATCACATGTCTCCTTGATTAATCATTATGTGATTTGACTGCCACGATGTCTCCACCATATCTTCCGTCTTCAATGACAAACGGTCCAATGATTCCTTCATAACTAATCTCCATTTTAAACTGCATAACTTGTACTTAACCGGACTTCTATAGCTACACCTGTTAATGGTCAGATTAACGACATGACCTATCTGTATATGACTCTTCTGTTGGAATTATGAGACAAGTGTTGTCCTTGATGGCAAATCACTCAGATGATAAATTATAGTGCAGCAAAGTTATTTTCAAGTTCATGGAATTTTATGCATAGAAAATTTTAGTTCATGTAGAGAAAAGTTCACGGAATTTTATGCAAAGAAAAGTTTATTTCATGTAGAGAAATGTTCACGGAATTTTATGCAGAGAAAAGTTTATTTCATGTGGAGAAAAGTTCACGCACTTTCATGGTTGGTTCAT
>APFE031087669.1:21611-35280 GCA_000404065.3 Pinus taeda
CTTTTTCCCTTGAGCTTTTCTCGTTGGCCTTCCAATGGATATAACAGGTTCGAATTGAAAAAGTCTAACCACTCAAGTAAAGGTCGATACATGTTTGAGATGGGTATTTTAAGTAGAGTGTAGATTTTTGGAATATTCTGTAATTTGATAGAGATCGGTGTAGCCAAAAAAATTGACCGCTAGCATGTCTAATCGGATCACGAAATATCCCAGAAATTTACAATCCTTTTAAACTCATAAAATATTTTGGAAATCTGCAATCCACTTAAATTCACCCCTAAAATATAAAGACTTTGGCATCACTCGCCTTCCTCCCCTAAACTTCAATGCATTTTGCAATGACCTCTTGAAAATTATCCTCGGCTCTTCTGAAGCAGATCTCCTCGGAAGTCTCCATTCATTACAGCAGAGGAAAGATTTCTTAAAACCCGTTATTGGTGCAATTGTTGGTAGTGCATTGCCTCTCTTGGAATTCACTTCCCATAAAATTGAAGATGATTCCAGAAGGTGGTTACTTGTGACTTTCTCCACAAAACAAACCAATATAATCCCTTTAAATTTGCAAGTGATCCACTAAATTTACCGTCGGGCAGCAAATCATTTATTTGATTCAACTCAGAGTTTACACCCTCAGAAATAGCAGAGAATCGGCAACCAAACATCCACCGAAAGTCCGTTCTGCGATTTGGCTAACAAAATAATGTGCAGAATCAGAGATAAAAGCAAGATTGGATTTACTTTAGGTTTTCCTGGATGCCTTTCCCAGGATTTCAGAATTTCATTGCTGCCAACTTATTTTGAAGCATGGTGTGCATGCGAAATTATCCACAAATGAGAATTATCACTTACACCAGGACCATGACAGGATGGCTTGCTGGAGGTCGGACACGTGGCCATATCCAGGAAATCAAGTGCCTGGCAACTCAGTCTACTACGTCTACTACCTTAGCTTCCGTTTTCATGAATGGGTATTAATGACGTTTTCAGCAAAATATTAACCGTCAAAAATATGTGTTGAACGGTTCCAAACACATCTTAAAAAACAGGCTCCAAAATTCTCTAACCATTTAAGACGTTCAAAAGGCCTTATGACAGGCAAACTGCTCGTCAAATTCCATCCCTGGTGGGCATATATCTTTTTGTCATCTTAAATATTAATAGAAATAAGAATACATGGTAGAATATGAAAGCTTAGTGCATTTATTGAAATACAAAACCAAAATCCATATTATTGTATTAAATAAGATTTATTTTAATGGAAACTCATTTGATTTTAAAAATATCTCTAACATGTTGTTGAAGTTGGTTCTAATTCTAATTTTATTTAGAAATGCTTTTTAATTTCTCTATCATATGTTCTACCACTTTGTGACACATTCGAACTACTCTCCGCAAGATTCATGTTGAATTCTTTGCCTACACTCCTAAAATGGAAAATCATCTTTGATGGTTATTCTCTTCATACTCTAACTATTCTTACAACTTTGAAAACCTTGCTAC
Organism: Pinus taeda; assembly: GCA_000404065.3. Taxonomy (NCBI): domain Eukaryota; kingdom Viridiplantae; phylum Streptophyta; class Pinopsida; order Pinales; family Pinaceae; genus Pinus; species Pinus taeda. The sequence continues at coordinate 23,112 of APFE031087669.1, forward strand.
ATTTAGATTATTTTCTCATGCTCATTCACAGATCAATATCTCTACTTATTTCTTTGTGTCCATGAGTCCTATATGAATTCCTATCTTGTATCAATTCTCTTGTAATGGCACTATATATGGGAATGAATCCATGACCACAAATAAAAGTAGAACACTTTAATTTGAGAAATTATGGTTTTGTTGAAAAGGGAAACATTTTTATTACCCTCATTCTACATCCTTTTCCAAAGTTTGCTTCCTTGATATTTATTTCATGGCTCTATTAATGGAGCATAATTCGGGATGGGGGCACTAGTGTCTTTTTGGTCTATCTAAGCAAAAAATGTGTAGGAGAGAAGCTCAAGGTTGGTAGTTGAAGATGAAGGGAAAATGATGATGACCACAATATGTGCTCCTAACCTCATGGTGGTTGCCTTCGAGTCAATTTGGTAGTTCCCACGCATATATATTATCAAGAAGGAAACAATGTGATTCCTACAACGATTTCTTTGTCCTTTGTCTTAGGTTTCTCTTCTCATTGGGTTGTAAGTTTAAGAAAGAAAAGCCCACTTGAAGTGTAATTTTGTATCTACTAATCTTGATTGGTTTAGATCATCTTCATATGTATTTTTGTACTTCAATTATATATCTAAACTAATCCCACTATCTAAATCATCAACACACTTTGTATAGTCTATATATAACAAGTTTTTTATACAACTTAACATCCCATGCTTTACCCTTTTCCCAATTTTTTGATGAGTGCCTTGATTTTCTCATGGGGAAGTGGCATTTCACCACCGGTAAATTGAAAATAGGTCGTACAAAACCTTGGCCATTCATTCTCATAATCTACAAATATCTCATTGGTATTGTCAAATAAAGTTAACAATCATGGTAATGCTAGGCTCGTTCAATTATTTGAATTAAATATTTTTTTTCTATTTGAATGTGCATTCCATCATTTCATGGTTGGTGTGGCATTCATTAGAAAGAAAAATCATAGAGGATGGTCTAGAAATATCAAACACACTCATTTTCAATGATTTGTGACATGAAATGTATGAAGGCGATGAGGAAAATGGACTTAAGAAGCCTATGTCATACAAGGTGGTTATCATATGGAAGAATAAATAGAATAAATCTTATGTTGTGACTGTTGCATTAGTAATTAAATGTATGAGCCATAATATAGTTTCCATTATAGATTCTTATGGTGATTTATAGAAGTTAAAATATTTTCCATGAGTCACAGTCAAAATTGAAGCTTGTGCAAAACTGGTGAAACTCTTCAACCTAGATTTGAAGGATGATGACCTCTTTGTTTTAGCTTTTGAGATCAAAGTCATCATGCGCGGATAGATGCACTAGTGTAAAGATAGATCTCCCTCTCACAATCTTCATCAAGTCCCTCTACCTACATATTATCACTATCTCGAATAGTTGCAAGAAAATAGGCAATTGAAATATACTACATTTGACTCTTTAGTGGAGAAATTTTTAAAACATGAGAAAGCCTTTACGAAGAGGAAATTGATATATTAGCACCCTAAAGAAGCCATATGTCTTTTTTATAAAGGGGAGAATTAGTCATATTCAATTATTCTATAGGAGTAAGCAATAAAGGAGGACATGGAAGAAAGCACTCTAGACACAATGGGGTAGAAAGAACCATGGCATGATATCCAATGTTCACTATGTTTATTGTACAAAAATGGAAATGATGCATTAAAAACCATAATCTGCTTGGAGAAGATCAAACAAAATAAGAGAAGACATAAGATAGAGGTAAAACACTGGATCCAACAAAAGGTAAAGCACTTGAATCTTCCCAACTACATTTTTTCCCAGTTTAATATAATAGTAATTGAAGATTGTTTCATACTTCATTTGCTTCTTGGAGAGATGGTTGGCTTCTAAACATAGGTGCATCTTTCCACATGATTATTTGAAGAGACTTATTTGAATATTTTAGTGACAATGTAGTTGCTATAGTATATTTTGTAGATAAATCAAGTGTTAACCTTATGGACTAGTAACCATTGGGCTTAAATTACCTACATTCCCTAATCTTTTTTTGTATGATGCAATCTATCTTCCAAAGATACACAAGAAATTTGTTGTCCATTATGTACATTCAACAACAAGGACACTTCATTCACATCTTTGATGGAAAAGTAGAAATAAGGAAGACTTTTAACAATAGGACTTTCATGATTATAATGGAGGATGAAAGGTTGTTGAAGCTAAAAGAGACAGTTTCTTATGCATATAATTCTACACACCTCTCTCGTCACCATGAAAGTACATTTCAATCTATTCTTCTATGGCATGCTATATTTGGACATATCAATTATAACAATTAATTATTGAAAAATAATGGTGTTTCTCATTTTCCTACTATTCCAAGGAAAATGAAGTAGTGTGATGCTTGTGTCCTTGGAAAACATAGCAAAGAACTCTTCCATGACTCAACTTTTAGAGCCTCTAGAAAACTTGGATTGAAACATCCTAATTTGTGTCGCCAAATGTATGTTCTATCTACTAATGGAAACAAATATATGATGAAATTTACTGATTATGCTAGGATGTGTTGGGTGCACTTGTTGAAAGATAAATCCCAAACTTTTGAAACATTTAGAAACTTTTATTTATGGATTCAAAATGAAGAAAAATCACATGTTGGCTTTCTTCATACTAATATTGGAAGAGAATATGCATCTAATGAATTGGGAAATTATCTTCATCGACATGGGATTCTACACTAAACCATCATATCATACAATCTTCAACAAAATGGTGTAGCTGAAATAATGAACATGACTATCTTAAATATGGTTCATCCCATGATTTTATTTGAAAATATCAATTTTATGTTTTGGCTAATTTAATTATATGTGCAATATATGTAAAAAAATATTTCTATCGCATACTCCTAAGAATAAAATTCCTTATGAAAATTGGTATGTTCACATCCATTATGTGAGGCCTCTAAGGGTCTTTCATTACACTTGTTATGCCTTAATTCCTAGGGAGAAAAGAAACATGCATGATGCAAAGAATTTGAAGTGCATATTCTTGAGGTATTCAAATAGCACTAAGGCATGTCATCTTAATGATGAAGTATACAAAAAGTTTTTACTTTTTTATTTTAGGGATGCAACTTTTCTTGAATCTTACAAGATTTAAAATATTGTTGAGCGATATATTGATATTCTGGATATATTCACTAATGTAAATAAATATCATGAATTGGATAATGATATTTCACATCTTGAAGTGTGGATCCATATCCTAGATCAAACTCTCGAATCTCCTTTTAAAGCATCATCTCCCCTTTATGAAGTTTCAACTGCTTTATCATATCAGGAAAATACTTTAAATTATGTGATTAAGAGCATTGGAATATTGAAACTTGATGCAAAATCATCTCAGTCAATAGAGAAACCTTGACCAACTCATAAATGTTCATCAAAATGGGTCATCAAAACACTTAACAATGTTCATTTTGATGAGGTCAAAGAAATAGGGACTAGAGATTCCACCAGCCAAGATGGAGATGATGCATATAATTCTAATTTAGATTTTGTGTACGATATGGATGTTTCATATCATTATAAATTGAAATTATTTCTGAATTTTGAACCAATTTCATTTTAACAAACTTGCTTCTCAAGACGAATAGAAAGAAGCAATGCATAAGGAGTATGATACTTTAATTAAGAATGAGACAAGGAATTTGGTGGACCTTTTATTTGGAACGAAGCCAACTTGATACAATTAGGTTTAGAAGGACAAATATAAATTAGAGAGCTCACTTGACAAGCAAAAAGCAAGGCCTGTGGAAGAATAATGCGCACATAAAAAAGGTGTTGATTATGAGGAAACCCCCCCCCCCCCCCCCCCACACACACACACAAAATAGCACGCATCCAAACTCTTTTTTCCTTGGAAACACAAAATGGATGGAAATTCTATGAAATGGATATGGAGATAACTTTGGTGAATGGAGACTTGAAAGAGAATGTACTCATTTCACAAATAGAAGGCTTTGTTGTGAATGGACAAGAGAAGAAAGTACGTAAACTTATAAAATCCTTATGTACCATGAAACAATCACTACGAGCTTGGTATGGAAGGCTAACTAAGTGAATTGAATTTCAAACACTTTGATCTTCATTATGCAAGTATGTTTGTCAAGAAAGTTGGAAAATCCATTGTATACATTGTAGTGTATATAGATGATCTGATGATGATAGAGAACAATGAGAATTGTATTGCACCCATAAAGAAAGATTAGGAGAAGGGATTTGGCATGACATATTTGAAACATCTTCACTACTACTTGGGTATTTGTCTCAACATCCAAAGTACATATTCATCTCCCAAAAGTGGAACATTTTAAAATTATTGAACAAGTTTGGCATGGTTGAATGTAACCCTTTTCTATTCCAATACAATAATATTTGAAGCTTTTATCAAAAGAAGGCAATGAATTTGAGGATGAAACCAATTATAGAAGGCTTATGGGAAGTATCATCTAGCACACCACGAGTAGACCATATATTTCATTGCTTGTTGGGTTTCATTCAAGGTTTTATGCAAAATCCTCATGAATGATATCACACTACTGCAAAAGGAGTTTTGAAATACCTGAAGTGAATTGTATTTAAGATGGATGAATTCAACTTGATTGTATACTTTGATTTATACTTTGATGGTGACAAAGAAAATGCAGTACTAACTTCAAGATATCTCATGAGTCTAGGATCAATAATTTATCCTAGATCTGGGGAACATAGTCAGTTTTGACATATTCCTTAATAGAATGATATCTCATGAGTCTGGGATCAACAATTTTATCCTAGACATTGTGCAAATAGTTAGTTCCAACATATTCCGTAATAAAGGTAGAATATGTGGAGTTGTAGAAGCAACAAAAGAGCTTATGTGTCTTAAAAAAATACTTGAAGATTTGGAAGAGAAACAAGTGAATTCTACTCCTCTTCTAGTTAATAATATTACTTCAAAAATCGTAGATTCCATGATCAAACTAAACACATAAACACAAAGTATCATTTGCTTCGATATCATGTAAATGAAAAACTATTTATTTTAGAAAAATCTAAAACGCTCATAATAATATTTGGGCTTAAAAAGAAGTTTCAACTTCAAAACTGTTAGACACATAAACCTAAAAGATTTATTTTTATGAAAATATAAATAAATAAAATAATATAAAACCCAAAGAAACACCCCAGAGAACGTCTTAAAATATAATCATCTCATTATATTGATAAAATTCACGTTAATAAAAATGGTTTATATTTTGAAATTAACTCCAACAACAAACTATAATCAATCAAATAAATTATAAACATATTTCCTTTTTTCATTGGCTTCTAGATAAAAACATAAACTATAATCAAACAAATAAATTGTAAATACATTTCTTTGTTTATTGGCTTCTACATAAAAACCAAGCTATGGCTATGGTTTGGCTTGGCATTTCAATTTTATCCCACTTATCAAGTGGAAATTTGATTATGGCTATTTGTTTTTTTTTTATGCTTCTCTCTTTACCTTTTATATAAGTTTGTGAATGTAAAATAGATTTGCATTAATTATATTTAGAAGAAATAAACATAAACGTTCACTGGTTTAATTATATAACACATTTTTTACTTTGTATCTGATTCATTAATAGTAATAAAAAGTAAATACGTTTTCAATAAACTAACACAAAATAAATTTTACAACTAAACCCATTATCTAAATTAATCTCTATTTAAAAAACTCATTAGAATTTAAATCACTCATTAAAATTTACTACAAACAACTTAAATATTTGGTCAAAATTTACTTAACATTTCAAAAACAATTGTCAATATCAAATACATTTAAAATGCTAAAAACATTTTAAGAAACGTGAAATTTGAACCCTGCAGCCCATGGTTGTAATGCGACAGAGGCATATACGACACATCTGTCATGCTCCTTTGCAATGTAGTCTACATGGCACCCAACGTAATGAAAGTTGGTCCAGTGTAAATGGCACCCAATGTACTGAATGCGGGTTGGAACTTTTCTATTCCTCCTGGCTTTGTTCCTTCTTCCTTACCATGGGAAGTTTTCAGCAAAACAGGTGCTTCCTTTTCTATGCATCCCTCTAAACCATTGTTTTCCTTATTAGAGGATACCTTTATGCTGGAAGGGTTAGGATTTAGCTTACGTTTCCCTTTATTTAGTATTGGGGGGATAACTTGTGGAATAATTCCCTCTTGTTATTCTAGTTCTCTCGACCTCTTCTTTGAAGATCTTAGATCATACTTACTGTGTGGTTGTGCTTGCTTGAAATCTACAAACTGTTTATAATAATAATCAATATCCTCCTCATTTGTTGTTGCTTCTCTATCATGATTGATCTCCTGGTGAGCCATGTTTTCATGTTCTTCTTCAGGGAATACAAAATACAAGTTTCCCTACATTTGATGTGTATTCGACAACTTTTGATCGGAATCATCTTCTAAATATAGAGGATTGTTGGGTTATGTTATATTATTTCCATGACTACCCCATGTAGTTAACTGGGTGTTAGAAGTGGGGTGGAGGTCCCCCTTCGTTGCATCAATTGCATAGCGGGGGGGTCACAAGGGGTTTGAGGGGTGTAGGTAACCCCACTATATGGGTTCTAAGGTAGCACCTCAGAATTTTTTTTTGTTGGACCCTGTATTAGGTTGGGCGGACCTACCTATGGTTTTGTGCATGATCTTTTGCACATGGTTTTGGATGCGATGGTTTTCAGTCCATGGTTTTTGGACACGATGGTTTTCGATCCATGGTATTGGATTCTTCGATATGTATAAATATGTATTGTAACATTGAAAGGAAAATAATGAAAAATCAAGTTGGTAGTCCTGGTTTTGGGATCCACGGGAAAATCTCTCTGTATATTTGTTTTATGTGTTATGCTCTCACATTGTTTATTTTCTGTGTTTTAGAATTCATATGCAGGTAATTTCTGTACAAGGTTAAAACCTACATTTGGTATCGTAGCTATTTTCGCTTCAAGGGGACGCCTTTGTTGCTGAGGGGTTTCGCTTGAGCCTGTGGTAGACCCTGTTCTATGAGAGATCTGTAGGATCAATTCTGGTGGTGAAAGAAGATGGTGAGCAGTGGAAAGATAGAGATCGAGAAATTTAATGGTCATATTTTTGAGTTATGGAAACTCAAGATGGACGATTTGTTGGTGGATAAAGATCAGTGGATCATGGTAGATCCAGGTACTAAACAAATGGGAGTGTCCGACGAAGAATGGAAGATGTTGGATCGGAAGGCTAAGAGCACAATATGAGTGTGTGTCTCAGATTTAGTATTGCTGAATGTATCAGGGGAAGCTATGATGAAGGCTTCGTGGGATAGGTTAGGGACTTTGTACCAATCTAAGTCTCTGGTGAATAAACTGTTTCTAAGGAAAAAGATGTATAACTTGAGGATGAAATATGGAGACTCGGTGATAGAACATCTGAAGAGATTTAATATTGTGGTAAGTCAGTTATTATTTGTTGACATTAAAATTTTAGATGAAGATAATTGCATCAGTTTTTTGAGTTCCCTACCAGATTCGTGGGATAATCTCGTTATTACAATAGGTAGTAATGCAACTTCCTTGTATTTTGATGAAATAGTCTCATCCTTGCTGATGGAAGAGATGAGGTAGAAAAATCTGGAGAGCCAAAATGGTGATTCCTTGCTTGTATGAGGACAGTCCCAAAACAGAAAGAAAAATAAGTCATCGAGTGGGAGATCTAAATCTAGAGGAAGATCTAAATCTCCAGGAAAACCTGTAAAGGTGGTTTACTGGAAATGGAGAAAGGAAGGGCACGACAAAAGGGACTGTAAATCTAAAGCTCCCGACAAAGGAAAAGGATCTGATGATGCTCCTTCTATAGAGGTGAAAACCACCTCAGATGAAGGTGGGGATGTGTACATGGCTTCTTCAAGTACGCATGTAGATCATGAAGCATGCTTGATTGACTCAGGTGCATCCTTTCACTTTACTCCCCATAGAGAGTGGTTCTGTGAGTATGAGAAATATGGTGGTGGTGATGTCTTCTTAGGGGATGATAGGAAGGCTAGAATCATTGGTCGTGGAAAAGTAAAGTTGAAGTTGCAAGGTGGAATGGTTAGAACATTTCCGGGTGTTTTGCATATTCCTGCATTGGCCAAAAATTTGATTTCTGTAAGCAAGCTAGATGATGCAAGTGTAAAAATAGTGTTTGAGAAGGATACGTGCCAGATGGTTCAGGGAGCACTGGTATTGATGCCGGGAGTTCTGATTGGAACTATGTACAAGCTACAAGGTAGCACTATTGTTGATGGGTGCAACAATTCTGTGGTTCCTGAAAGTGGAGGAGAAAATCTAGTGGTCTCTAGAGAGGACCATGCTATGGCATCAAAGGCTTGGACATATTGGAGAGAAGGGCCTTTGAATACTTCATGGTAAAGGTATGGTAGAAGGTATGAGTAATAGCTCCTTGGATTTTGATTTCTGTGAAAATTGTGTATATGGGAAGCAGAATATGGTGAGTTTCACCTCTGGTGGTAAGAAGGTGAAAAATATATTAAAACTTGTGCACAATGATGTGTTTGGACTTGTGAAGGTTCCATCACGGGGTAAGTCTATGTACTATGTATCATTTATAGATGACTTCTCAAGGAATACATGGATATTTTTCCTTAAGAAGAAATCTGAATTCTTTGACAGGTTTAAAGAATTTAAGGCTCTGGTGAAAAGCCAGATAGAGAAGAAGATAAAGGTGTTGAGGACAGATAACAGTGGAGATTTTTGTAGTAAGGAATTTGAAGAATTCTATAAGAAGTATGGTATAGCACGGTATAAGAAGACTCCATATACACCTCAGCAAAATGGAGTTGCAGAAATAATGAACAAGACGTTGATGGAAAGGGCAAGAAGCGCACTCAGCAGTGCCGGGTTAGGACCAGAATTCTGGACAGAGGCAGTGGAGACTGCATGTTACTTGGTTAACAAATCACCTTCATCAACATTGTTGGATAAGACTCCAAAAGAGGTATGGACTGGTAAGAAACCCTTTCTTTCACATCTAAGGGTATTTAAATGTGATGCATATGTACATGTTCCAAAAAAGAAAAGAACAAAGTTGGATAGTAAATCTGAAAAGTGCATCTTTATTGGGTATAAGGATGGTTTAAATGGTCATAAACTTTGGAACCTAGTAACAAGGAAGGTTTTGTACAACCGAGATGTGGTGTTCAGAGAGGTGAAAGATGTTATTAAACATGAAGTCAAACCAAAGGAACCTGAGAAGATAGAGTTTGAGCGTAAGGAGGAAGATTCAGACTCTACAATAGAAGAGGAATCAGAAGATGAAGATTAGTTCGAGAAAGAAGGTAACCAAAAAGGTATAGTCCATCTTCTTTCTATTCAAAATTTTCTTTATCTATTACTGATGATGATCCCAAAACTATGAAGGAAGCAGTAGATTTAGAGGATGACAAACTCTAAAAAGAGGCCATGGTTGATGAAATGACATCTTTGCACACAAATGAGGCATGGGATCTGGTGCAGATGCCAGATGGAAGTTGTTGTACCTTAAGAAACCAATTTCCTGGCTATAGAGAAATTGTGCTTAAGACATTAATAAATATTATTTTACTGTCACTTATTTGTTTGTTGTGTCCTCAAATGAGGGACTTGGAGAACTTGGTCTTTAACCCTTAATACATGTATGACCAGAACATCTTAGAATGCCATTTGTTGCTAGATATAAATGATGAATGAAGAATGATTGAAGGAGAAGTTAAAGATAATATGTTGATCTTTCACAGAAACTACTATATGTAACTTAGAAGAATTATGAAATTGAGAACTGAATCATAGACAATATGTTGTTTAACACATAAACTATTATATGTGACTCTTAGAGAAGTTAAAGATAATATGTTGGTCTTTCATAGAAACTATTATCTATAACTTATAAAGGAAGGTGAAAACTTCAAGTATAGGAACGCTCTTTTAAGGAATTTTAACTTTATCTACATAAGCAAATAAAGACCTATACCTTCATTACTACACTTGAAATAAGAAAACATAACATGACACATGATAGAGAAGGTTACAAAATTATACCCAACAACTCATGGAAACTTTTGATTCTTTCATTAATCAACAATGATATCAGGAATACAGTGGCCTAGTCTCTGGGTTCTCCAAAATTCCCACCACCAACCCTTTCTTTGTAAATTATCCTCTTCTTATACATTGTGAAATAGTTGCTAATCTTTGAAACTATCAAACTACTAACTACTTCTCTAACTATCTTAAGTAAAAACTATTACAGAATTTTACAAAGGGTAAACAACACCTCAAAGAAAATACAATAATAAGAAATAATTGAACTAGAAGAAGAGAATAACAATTGGCTTGGTCTGTTAATTAGCTGCAAATTTCTTCTGTATATGCCTTAACAATGATTAATCCGCTTTAACCATAATAAACAGTGCTTGACTTTGACTCATGCATAAATCTAGACTTATGCATGTATCGGGCATTTTAATTGGCCAAAATACAAAGAAAACATGCCCAACTACCTTCCCCTTTAGATTCGGCTTTAACGCTAATTTTTCCTTTTACACAATAGAATTAACACAAACCTTTGATTATTATGGAATTCAAAAATTAATTCTGCTTCGTAAATCCATCAGATCCGCTTTATATCGCAAATCACAATCAACCCTTTCAAAAGATATATCAATATAAACTTAACGATATGCGATATAATGGATGTGATGGAAGAATTAAACATAATATATAAACTAGCGGGTTTGAAACACATCGCAATTTCAATCGGTGCTTTCTATGGTTATATCAACGTAATGTTGGACTTACACATAAATCCTTAATATTTGTGGTATTTCTATTATATCTCTTTTATAATAGAAATACACCATGAAAATGCCTTTTCTGATTTTAACGTCGGCTCTACACAACTATCGAGGCATACCTTTATTGCAATCACAATCGACACTTTCCGTTTTTATATCAACCCAACCCTTAACAAACTGCGATTAGTAGACACACCAGAAATATAAAACATGGCATATATAATATCGGGTCCAGAATCCCAATCGCAAATTGAAATCAGTGCTATGAGCTAACACATAAACACAAGGCACTTTACCGACCCATCGAACTTTATAAAATAGGATAAATATGTTTTCGGGTCTAGCTCGCAATTGCAAATTGCAATCGGCATAGCGATGTACACATATATAAAGTGTTCTCCAATGATAGCGGACCTGCCTGGGATTTTAAATATAATATATATATTTTAGGTCCGGTTTATAACTTGTTCAACACTTATTTCTATTATAATCCTCTATAATAGAAATACATATAAAATGAGTAATCATACCTTTTTCCGCCTTTTCCAAAGCTTTTGCACAATTTTCAAGATATGTATCGCAATCGGCGATTGGTGATTCCTGTGGTAATAATATAACTGCTTGCTGCATCTTTGCAATTGTGATTTAATCGCATCGCTAACACACACACACATATATATATTTGGTTATAGCTCCATAAACCATTTATAATATGATTTAACTTGATCACATGGGCCAATTCTTTTACACTTGCTTCTTTTGTGTTTTGATTCTGATATGCAACTTATTACATCTCCCTCTTGCCTTATCTTTTTAAAGATATTTTCAAGTGATTTTTGAATGAAACATGAACATTAAAGGCAACAAAAAATGCATGTTACAATAGAAGGAAACCCATTTGCAGCAAATGGGTGTTCAAGAAGAAGACAAATGTAGAGGGAAAGGTGGGGAAATAGAAAGCTCAGTTGGTAGCAAAAGGTTATTCCCAGGTGTCGAGAATTGGTTTTGGTGATATTTTTTCTCCTCCACGAAGTTAACTTCTATTATATTACGTTTATTTGTTGTTGTTTCTTTTGATTTTGAGGTAGAAAAGATGGATGTGAAGACAATGTTTCTTCATGGGGATCTGGTAGAGGAGATCTACATGAAGCAACGTTATGGTTTTATAGTGAAGGGTAAGAAAGAGCTGGTATGAAAGTTAAATAAGTCTCTGTATGGGTTAAAACAGTCACCAAGGATGTGGTATCAGAAATTTGATACATTT
>APFE031087669.1:57769-74509 GCA_000404065.3 Pinus taeda
ACCAATTCTTCGATGATACAAATGAAAAGACCTCCTTTCTATATATAGGAGTCTAAGGGCTCAAAACATAACCAGAGCCGACATAACAATAATAATGTAAGGGCACAATAATAATAATAGTGGGCTTCTATGGGCCACAATAGTAACAATATGGGCACTACATGGGTACATCAATATAATAAGTGGTTTGTACTAATAACAATAAGGGGTGACACTAGTAGTATAGGGGCCTAACATAATTTATGTACGGGGTTAAAACCTACAGTGGGTCTTCTCACCAAAAATATATTTTTCCTTAACCAAATTGAGTGCTTCTAGGGACAATTTTGGGTCTCTTTGAATGAGGAATGATGTCCAAAGTAGGGAATTTTTTCCCTGAGCTACCAAACTAACAGTAACAAGCACATGGTCATATTTGAACAGAGTGGGCCAACAATATCTTTCACTTAGAACCTTGTGTGCAATGGTATCTCGACCAAAATGTCCACCAACAGGGCCAAAGTGGAGTTCACAAAGTATTTTTGAAGCATCTTCCTTCTCTAGACAATGAAGTAACACCCCATTATAATTTTTTCAGAAAAGAGCATTATTGATGAGTTGATAAGGTGTTGATCATTAAGGGAATTTTGAGGTCTAAAATGGGCCTTTTAAGGAAATTATAAAATAGTAGTGGAAATAATAAAATAAGATTAAATTACACCATCAAATTTTAGAGGGAAAAAACAAAATACTATTTTTTCAACTTGTATTTTCAACTTATCTCCCTATGGGTTTACTCAAATTTTGAGCGCAAACACTCGTTGGATGGAAAATTTGATTCCTCATCCAAGGAGTACACATGTTTCATACCTTTGATGGGCCTTACTACATGAAAAATGAGAAATACATGAAAAAAAATGATTGGATTAATGTTTTTTCATGTATTTCTCATTTTTTGTGTAGCAATGTCCATCGAAAGTATGCAACATGGGTACTCGGACGAGGAATCAAACTTTGCATCCAACAAGTGTTTCCGCTTGAAATTTGAGTAAACCCATAGGGAAATAAGTTGAAAATACGAGTTGAAAAATAGTTTTGTTATTTTATTATTTTTTAATATTTTTACTTTTTTACTCTAAAAATGGTGAATCATCTAACTTCTCCACTGATAACCATGCTTGAGTAGAAATAGAGATATTCTCCAGATCCGCAGCATGAGCAATTACATTAATGTTCCTATAATTGATAAAATGAATAAGATTTGGGGGTAATCGAAACATATTCCCATAGCCTGACCAGGGGTCTATGCCAATGGGAACATATAAGCCTTTGTTGATTCTCCATGCTAGTCCATTTATGATAGTAGGCATTGTGTGTAGGATCACTCGCTAGAATATGGATATGCGATATGGGAAAACGTATCCAATCCATAAGCTGATGGGACCAGATATATTTAAAATAGATAACATATGTCTAGAGGTTATGAGAGGTGAGGATAATCTAGCACATCATAGTAGCAAGTTCTTGTGCGAAGGAGCATAAGTCCTTCAGACCCCAACCACCCCATTTATTTGGTATAGCAATATGATTCCATGCCACCTAGGTAAAAGTTTTACCCTCCTTATAGCCATTCAAAGGGAATCTACAACATATCCTTTGTATACGGGAAAAGATTCCTTTTGGAATCCAAGCCAGAGACATCCAGTAAACAGGTGTAGCCTCCAAGACCGATTTAACTAGCACTAATCAACCTGCCCTAGAGAGGAATCTATGGTTCCAATTGAGCAAGAATTTTTCGATCTTGAAAACTAGCCAAATCTAGTCAGCTATCTTGTAGCAATGTCCCTTGATCCAAAAGCCTGGATATTTGAGACCATCCTACAAGTGATGGCCCTGAAAAGGAAATTTTTGTTGTGCAACCTATGCCTCATGTGGAGTACATTATGAGAGAGTAATATTGGATTTCAAATGGTTTTATTCCATAAGTGTGGCCCTAGAGAAGAGCATAAGTATATAAAAAAAGGTGGAAGTATCCTGTATACCTCCATTAAGGAAAATGAGCACATCATCTACGAAGAGTAGATGAGTGAGTATACACTGATCAAATATTTTCAGTCCCTGTAATCGCCCATATTTCTTTGCAGAAGCAATAAGCCTAATGAAGCCTTCCATAAAAATCAGAAAGAAGAGAGGGAGAGTGGACATCCTTGTCTAAGTCCACATTCAACATGAAAAAATTATGATGCAGAGCCATTTTTCAGGACACTAAAGGAGTCCGAGGTGATGTAGCACATAACCCAATCAATGAAGGGAGGAGGAAAACCTAGGGGGGGTGAGGATCATTTTAATATAGAGCCAGCTGACTCGGTCAAAATATTTAGTGAGATCAATTTTTAGAATGGCACCCTAGATTTTTTTATTTTATTTCATGGAATGTAGTGCTTCCTAAATCGAGCCAATAGCCTCATGGATTTTTCTGTTATGTAGGAAAGCAAATTGTTCAAGGGAGATGTGGCTGGAAAGGATAGGCTTGAGGTGGTTGGCTATGAGCTTGGCAATGATCTTGTAAAGATGGTTACAAAGAGATATGGGTATGAAGTCATTGAATGACGAAGGGAAGTCAGATTTTGGGACAAGGGAAATGAAAGCAGAATTAATAGCCTCATACAAATGCCTATATGTCCTACATTCCTCAACCATATTTAGAAGATCTTGACCAATATTTTAATGAAAGGCAAGATGAAACTCAATAGTCCATCCATCAGGCCCTGGACTCTTGTCTTTTTTGAACCATTTTAATGTAATTCACAATTCACCCATTGTAACAGGGGAGGTGAACTCCTCAGCCTCATCCGAGTCAAACAAACGAGGGAAATGTCCCGTTATTCGAATAATATTAGTAAGAGTGGAACTAGGGGGAACCTTAACAAGCTTTTGGAAGTGTGAGTTTCCTAGATGAGCCAATTGATTAAATGAAGTTGCAATACTACCGTCCTTCTTCGGCATGTGTCAGATCGTGTTGTTGACCTTCCTTCCCTTTGCATAGTTGTGGAAGAACTTTGTATTCTCATCATTGGCTTGTAACCAAATCCCTAACTCCAGAGGCACCAAGTTTCTTCCCTCTCTTTTAGGATATTGGATCAATGTGCCTCCAAGTCAACAAGGTGGGACTTTTCCTCCACAGATGTGAATACCCATCCATGTTCGTCCAAAAGATTGGCCAAAGTATGCTCAATAGTCCTGAGGGTCAGTTTATCCCTGTCTCTTTTGTCCTTGACCCAATTAATAGATAATCACTTGATTTCAAGTAGGTTGTTAGAGAAACCCTTTGCAATGGTTCTTCCAAAGGATGGTGGATGAGAAAGCCAGTAATTGTTAACTAGGTGAATATAAGAGAGATCCTTTATCTAGGTGGAGTTGAATTTGAAGGGTGCCCTTGGCTTCTAGAAGGAGATGGAAATCTCCATGTAGATGGGGAAATGGTCTGATATACCTCTAGAACCAATCCATTGTCTCTAAAGAGATAGTCCTCTCACTAGTGGATCCTTAACGAGGAAGAGATATAAGTGCTTGGCCATAGCAACCTCCCCAATTCTTTGATTGTACCAAGTGGGTTGAGCTTTTACCATAGGGATATCTATCAAGTAATGTTGTTCAAGGATCTACTCCATAATGTCAGATAAGGGATCCATATGTGCATTACTTTCTCGATATTCACCATATCCAATGGAGAAGTTCAAGTCTCCTCCCAAAATGGTATTATCAAAATTGATAATGGAAAGATTTAGGATATGATTCAGAAAATCCTCTCTGTTATGACAAGGGTCATATATATTGACAATCTTGAGTCCATGCCTAGATTCGAGGAAAAAATTTCCATACCGATAAAGATAGCCCCACCCTAGGAGGCCTTGAGGTGTATAGTGTGAGGATTAATACCCAGGGCCAGCCCACCCGAACAACCTATGGCATCAAGGAACTAGAACATCTAGTCTAGTTTCAATGATTGAAGCATAGGAATAATTTGATCAGCCAACCCAAGTGTCTCTTACAGAAATATAATATCAACCGACTTAGATTGAAATAAGTGTCTGAGGGCTAGTTTTTTGGGAGGTCTCGACCTCTCCAGTTAAGGGAGAGCCACTTGATGGGGAAGACTGTGGGAGGGTAGACTATGCTCTAAATACCCAATCAGGAGTATATTGTCTACAAAATTCCACTTCCACCCCATATTTCTAAATGGCCCTATAGAAATTTGATTTCCGCCCCCTTAAGGGTTTGGAAGAGCAAGGAGGGGAGATCAGGCCCAACCCAAAGTTCACAAAGGTCTCAGGTGGTTGAGAAGAGTGAGGATGGAAGTTATAAGGGTGAGAGTGACTGGAGATATTTGAAGGATTAGAATGATGGGGAGAGCAATCCAGATCCAGGATAGAGGGTAGATTTTTTGAGTTAGCTAGAAGATGAGAGTCTAGGAAACAAGGGATGGTGGCAGGGATATAATATGGTATAGATTCAGATGCAGAATGAAAATATTGTGGAGAGCATAAATAAGAAGAAATAGTAACAAAGCTTGAGAGAGGAGGAATACCTGATGATCGATTAGTTGCAGCTGCAACCCTTGATCTTGTCATCGACAGGGAATGAGGACGGGAGTACTCAAGGATGGCACCTGGGTTGATATGCCCATCTTTGACTGAGGAGAAATTCTTGTGGAGTTTGGTTAGGAGCAGATGTGGGTGCCCTTGCCGCTACTTCCTCTGCTTCTTTGGTTGGAGAGGCAGTCTTACAAACCAACAAATGAGGTGCCTAATCTTATGGCACCTACAACATTTGAATGGAACTCCTTCGTAGTCCAATATTTGAATCCTAGTGAAATTCTTCCACTGCATTGTGATTTTATCCTTCAACCCTTCTCTAGTATCCAAGTAAATGAGTATACAGGCCAATGATGAGTTTCCATAATAAATTTATGATTTTTCATAGTCCAAATAGGTTTCGAGTGAACTTCCTCTGCAAATGAATATATCATCAAACCAAAAGTTCAAGGGAAGACTAGGCAGGCTGAGCCAAAGTGGTCTAGATCCAATTTGTTCCTACTCTGGATCAAAAATAGGACTTCAGTGCTTTAGCATGAGTGAAGCCATCTCTATATGCCAATATATGGTAAATGCCCATTTTTTGTATTCCTCCTACTGAAAATAGAGTGTGAACCATCCTCAAGCCAACATTTGATCTTTGAAGAGGTTCCCCCAAATCTCTTTGACTGAGAGTCTAAGTCTCTCAGCAGAATAGGCATAGTCATGCACTCTTTTAACAAGAACCCTACCTTCCATGTCTACCACTTTCCCCATGTTTACCTCTTCCTCGATTTTTAGGGTTAGATCCTTGCTCATGGCCTTCACACACTTTAGCTTTCAATTCATGGTGTGCAGCATAGTTGGATGATCCTGCAACGATCCTACAGACCTTGGTGCTCCTATTGAGATTGCTGAGAGGAATGTCAAACTTTGATGACCAAGGTTTCAAAACAATCGGAGGGGGAGGATGAGGAGCTCGGTGCCACAGCAGGAGGAGTAAGAGGAGTGGATGAAGGTGAGGTGTGTCCAGTCATGGAATCAAAACTTGCAGAGCAGGGAAGCTCATAAGATGTCTTGTGGACCAAATGGAAATGGATCAAAAAGGGGTGATGGTGGTGTGTAGGACATAAGCAACTGGAGGGTTTCTAGCAATAGGGGAGGGCAGTGGAGATCTAAGGAGTCAATGGAGAGAGAGATGAATGGGAGGTCTGATGTGGATGAACCAGAGAAAGAAATGGAGGGGGGAGTGATAGAGATGTGTGAACAAGAAGGACCCTATAACCTAGCAGGTGTA
Organism: Pinus taeda; assembly: GCA_000404065.3. NCBI lineage: Eukaryota > Viridiplantae > Streptophyta > Pinopsida > Pinales > Pinaceae > Pinus > Pinus taeda. The sequence continues at coordinate 63,620 of APFE031087669.1, forward strand.
GAATCTAGTGTAGGGTTAGGGCTTTGCCAGATAGTAGCATAGGGGTTACGGTCAGTAGAGTGGTCCACCTCCTCAAGCTCCATATCTAACATCCTACAACAAACCCAATGAAAATAAAGGGCAACAGGTGATAGTGAAAAAAAATGCAACCAACCGTAACAGTGAGGTCAACAACACAAAATAAGTGAGTGATCATGCGTATTCAGCTATAGATAAAGAAGACCTAACCATGCTCCTTGTGCGGTGAAGTCCCAGACACCTGGTTACCCATCCTCACTCCTTACATCTTCTTACTAAAAAAGGAATCCTAATTTTAATTCTGTTGTATGTGAGAGTTATGTAGATTTTTCACAATCATCCATATATGACACATATGAGGATGATTTATCAATTTTCTCTCGCAACCTTGAATTAGATAACAATCAACTTACAAGAATAAATTTACAATAATGTTGTTATTTTAATTCTATTAATACAAATGAATATGCTGAGCATAATAGGATTTAACTAATATAACATCACCACATGATGACGAATCTGTTCATGTTGTTCATATGATACAATAGGAATATTATACTATAGATATTATGGCTATTGTTTTATTGAATTTTATTTCGATATGGTTTTTTTTTAACTTTGACATGATAAAGTCCGCAGCAATATAGGATAGCCATGAAATAGAAAAACATGAAAATATTTCTCACAGAAATGTTGTTTATATTTCAAGATTTTCTTTATTAGATGTTCATGCAGGTCTTGGGTGGGGCATGCTAGGATCTCCGTTGGGGGCTATAGACTCTTTCTAATAGTGGAGCAAGGCCAGTGGCATTAGATGAAAATCTAACGTGTAATCTTCCCACTACTTCTGTTGAGGTGACTTTTATGGGCTATACTAGCATTTCCACCAGGGTTATCAACGCTCGTTGGTAGTGGAGCAAGGTCAATGGTATTGGACTAAGTACAATGTGTAATCCTCCCATCCCATGAATGTTATATTTACTAAATAAATTTAATGAATGACCTAAAACTCAAAGAGAAAACATGATTCCAGAGAGTTCCTCACCTCAGGTTAGTGGATGATTCTGTCGGGGCTATGGACACTTGCTGGCAGCGAAGTGACATCTGATTTGGGAAAATCATGTTGTGGCCCAAGAAGGGAACCAAAATCCTTGATGGCTAGCCTCCTTAGTCTTAATAAAATAAACAAATGAAAGTCACTCTTATGTACCCTAATTAGTTCCATGAATTGTGCAATTTCTTAATCATTAGCTGTAAGTATATATAACTTTTTATGGTATTGAACGTTCTTATGAAGTCATACATCTATTAATTTTATGGTAATATTCCCTAATAATTATTATAACTACCTCAACAGACTTAATATACAAGCAGATGTCTTTTATGTCTGTAAATGATCCTTTAACTTGTTAATATATATGTGCTAGGGCCTTAAGTTTATTCTTGTTTCGTCCTTGCTGTCAATCAACTACGCCTTCGAGATGCAAAAGATTTTATTTTCATTAATTTTTGTTTTTTTAGTTTCCTTTTGTGACCCCATGTCCAGTACAAAGTCTTATGTTCTATGTTCTTGATCCTCCACAGGTGAGCATCATCCCCATTTGGAGCCGAATGTTGTCACCAAAATGACCCTCCTTAGAACTAGGTCTCCTCTGAGGGTGTTGCTTTATGTTTCCTTGCCATTTGACTCCTTATCGTTCTCCTATGATGCAAATTTCTCCCTAAAATACAAATGGGAAATGAGTAAAAGAGATTACAACAAAAATAAGTATGGTTTGTAGCTAAGTGATGTTAAAGAAATGCCATATTATAAATATGTATATGAAATACTTAATTATTATCTTGATTCTAAAAATGACTTAAAAATTCAAAACGAAAATGATTAAAATATTAAATAACACTAACTAGTACATGTTTCTAACACATTATTAAATTATTGTTACTATAACTAAGAACCGTAAAAATAAGGAAACATTGTCCACGAATTAAGGAAAGATTGTCAACAAAATGGGGGAACTAGATATAGAAATGAATTATTTGTTATGTAAATCATTCCTATATATTTGGGAGGATTGAATTTCCTATAGAACATAGGTAATGAATATTGAATATATATTTTCATGAATGTAAAATATATATTTTTACCTCACACAGTATCACCATTAGTCTTGTCATGAATTACTCACCATTTTTAAATTTTACCTTTGCCTTGAGATATCTAAGCCCCAGGTGAAAAAATATATATTTGAAATTCAAATACATTTAATCGAGGCTTTAATATTGAAATGTTTATTAAAATGAAAACAAACTTCAAAAAATTTATATTAGGTTTCCCATATAAAGCTTATATAATTTTTTTGATAAAATCATATTAAATATAAACATTATACTAAATTTTCAATAAAACCGATATTAAGTATAAATGTTATTGTATTAAATATGAGCCCCCACTCATTCATACTAAGGTCATCACGGAAAATAAGGGAGGTTAACTGACCACCTCCTTACCACCCGCAGTGGAATGACCATCGTCCGATTAAATGAAACTCATTGTAAGATCTCATTGCATTTCAAATGGTCATTAAACCTCCTTCTAACTCTCCATGCGACGAGAAGTATTAACCCTTGATTAAATATGTTTCTCATATTGAGATAATTAAATGCTTTTTGTAAAATTGAACGCCTTCATAAATGTGATTCAAAATCTCAATCAACTTTGTAAGAGGTTTATAGAGTTGCTTATAACATTCAGGGTTTTCTTCACCTTAAATTCATTTCTCAAAAATATTTTTGTTAATGTTTTGGTTAAGGGGTTTATATTTACATGCCTGAATTCATACATGTGAAATTTATTTTAGACACTAGAGCTTATTTGCAGGTTGAGGAGGATTTACGGCAGTTTACTGTGAAAGCCACTAGTAAATTAATTTCATAATTTTCGATGCACACATTAATTTATTCCTGTTAGTTGGAAATGGTTCCAAATAGATTTCATAATATTTATCAGATGTTACGTAGGGTTTAGTTATATTTTAGTAAACTTAACCAAAGTTTACTATGGTGAAAAATATGAGGTATTTTTGAAGCCTCGAAAATTATGATTACAACATCGGGGAAAACCACTTGGTTTGGACCATGGTTGGCAGTTCCTTTTCCATTTGGTGTAGTGGCTTTGACTGGGGATAATGGGACCATTTTCCTAATATAAATTATGATAGTGTTGATGGGGTGATATATGATGGTTCAGAGGAATGTTTAAGCTAAAATTAATCTAATCTAAACTAATAATCACATGCATATATCCTAATTTAAACAATATCTAACTATGATTATACCCGGGAATAAAATTGAGATATGTGATCTACAATAATGTCCCAAAGAAATTGGTAATAAAGATCATTCAACTACAATAAGAAGTGAAACCATTTTAGCAATAATCGTTTCACATAAATAGTTAGTAGAAACTATTGTGAAAGATATATCGCATAAGAAATCATTCACATATTCAACATAAAATTTAGGCCATCACCATAAAAAAGTACAATAATTCTAACCAAGATTTGAACTTTCATACATAAGCAATTTAAAGAAAAAGTTATTGCTTTATACATAAATAAATCAAAATGACAAGATAACAGTACCATTTGTAATAAGTTTTCTTCATGTGTTTCAACAATATTGACCTACTTCCAATCAATCCAACACCATGTAAGAGTACAAAAAAGCAATTTTAGTAGAATATGCTAGACAAAATGAAAATAAATCTTGTTCCATTCATTTCACCAGAACTTCCTCAAAGGGATAGAAGTGCATGTTTTGAAGATTGTTTCTCATAAGATTTCTAGACCCCTCTCTAAATGCATGAGAGGGGTTTAAATACTAAATTACAAATCCTAAAATAGATTATTACAAAAAATCGCTGAGGAGGTTTAAATAAAATTCCTTAAATTATGTGAAAGAAAACTAAAATAGAAATAACACATGGTTACTAACTCTTTTGTGCTTGATCCTTGAGATCAGAGATGTCCGTCATTGGTTTGAGTTGTGCCATTCGACCGATTGCAAATTTCAACTGCCTAGTGAACATGGCATCGGTTAGTGTTGGCACCATTTTCTGCATGGAAGTGGTTAGGCATCATAGGGTCATCTACTGGCTATAAGATTTAACTAAACATTGCTAGTACACTTCCCAGTTTAACCTGGTCATTTGCCTAATTGCTTCCTCTTTTTCCTGTGTTGCTTGCCTCCACCGTTGTTCGAGCTATTTGACATTTGGAAGAATACCTGGTATAGTCTCTGCCACCAGGTTGACACTGTGTAAATTCTCATTGATGTTTTCAATAACATTGTTTGTTGCTACTACTTCGACCACTATTGCCTTTTTTGCTTGTCTAAGCTAAGAATCCTAGTCTGCAAATAGAATTTCTTTATATGAGTCTTCCATTTTAGGTAAATCAACCTTTCTCTCATCCTCTAAATTCTACCAAGTGATGAATTTAGAAACTCTTTTCAAGGCTTCATCATATTCATGTGTTATGTCAACGAATTGACTCGTTAACTTGTCACTAGTCTCGCAATAAGGACTCAATTGTGAGATCTTATGGCATAGAAGTTCTTTTTGGTGTATTAGCTGGGAGTTAAGGCTGAGTGCTTCAATTATAAACTGATGAATTGTTGGACTATCCTTATACCTTTCTATTATTTCTTGTATTTGTGCATCCTTTTCTGCTAAGATGGCTTGAAGTTTTATTTGGATCTGCTCGGATTCTTGTTGGAGCTTGGCTATTTGTAATTCCGCTTGTTGGTTAGATTTTTCTTTCTCTAATTGTTGTTCCAACAACATAATTTTATTTTCCTTTTCTCTAATAAACATTGTAACTATGTTTCTTTATCAATAGTCATTGTAGCATAGGATCCTACAAACTACGATAGTTTAGTAAGGTTCTCGGATGGATTGATGGGTGAACCTTTCTATACAATATCCATTGATTCATTATCGGGAGTAATAGAAACTGTAGCATCTAACTTCCTCTTCTTTCTTTTCCCTCTGATGAGAGATTTGTGGGTTTGGATATAGAACACAGCTAAAGGAGGAATCTCCTCAATTCTCAAAACAATTTTAGAGGTAGGAGTGGCAGGAATGTGCTCTATCTCTTGAGTACTTACAATTTTCTGTACTGTAATTTCTTGAGTTGCTTAGTGTTGTGGAGTCTGTAGGTTAGGTGTTTGTCCATACATATGGAGCTTTTTATTAAAATGCTGTCATTCTTTCTCTAAATCAATCACTGGGGATTTTGTTGACTGGGTGGAGGCGGAGTGAATTTTAGCATATTTCTTACTTGAAGTTTTCTCATCTGCTTTTTCTATAGATAAGGTTGTATCCTTTTCTGACTCCTTATCTTCACTTCCCCCATTCTGTGACTATTTCTCTTAGTGTTCCGATTCCCTAGTAGAATTCTCTTGGGACTCTTCTTCAGAATCAGCTTTAGAAGTTTCTCCAGAGCTATTTTTAGGCTTATGCTGGGAGTTGGCTCCCTTATTGGTTAAAACTGTAATTGGTCTAGTGGGACCTTTAAAAATCTCCTTTCTCTTTATTCATGAAAGGCTTCAAGCTCTTCTGGGTCAAAAAGTAGTGATGCCATGTGCTTTACATCTATGAATGTCTCTTTCTCTAAGAAGACATCATCAAATGCAGCTTCCTCATGACTGAATGCCTTCACTTTCACCAGAGTAGTGAAGGCATTGGCAGTGCCATTTTGGTTGTACTGCCTTCCTAGGAATTTAGATAATTTTAGAGATTTCATGATCTCCACTTCTTTGCATGCATGCCCAAAATCGTGCAGCTCAAATTCTCCACAATACAGAAATGTAGGCCAATTAAATTTTTTTCTGCTCCTTTAATCCTTTGCTCAACCCACCATCACTTGCTGTTTGGTATGTTATCTCTCTATCCATCAATTTGCGGGGGACATAGTATGGGAGGACATGCGATGAGGAAATACTCCCAAATACTCTGATATATGTGAATGTTTCCTCCCCAAACCATATGGCAACTAGGAGGATATCTACCTCTACTTCCTTCGAAAACCTTGGTGCATTTTGGTCGTAAACCTTTTTACGGATAAACAGCATGACTCCATGATAAATGTTGTAAAAATGTAGGTGAAACTGAGACTCTCACATTTGCTTATGATATATATGAATGGGAAGTGGATCCTTCATAATCCACTTCCATCCCATGATAGGAAAGTTTGAACCAAAACAAATTGCATCTATCACATAGGCACTCATAAAAAATGGAGGCTAAACCCTCGAAGAGATACTCCTTTTCCTCCTATAAATGATTATCACCTTTGCTAAATTATCAGATAGAATTTGGGTCCAATTAATTATGGTTGTGTTACAGCTGCATCTATTAATGACAACCATTCTAGGGAAAATTTAGTACTATCGGGCTTTCCAAACATCCTACATAGCATGGCTACTGCAAAACTATGACAGGGAGAAATAGATGGAGTAAAGTACATACCCGCATTTTCTTTTTTGATCTTTCCCTCATTTCTTGACCAGGTCCTCATGACATTTGCTGGGTCCTCATTCTCTCTGGCAATCTTCTCAATGAACTATTTGTTGTAGATCATTTGTGGCTCTTCTAGGTTTTACATAAGCCGTATATTGTCTAGCAAAAAAGATCCCGTAACTTCTTCGTTGCTATTCTTAAATTCTTTGTCTAAGATATCAACCTGATCAATTATCCACTTGACCATATCCATATAAGTGATTATCTTTGGTCATGCAGCTATGCGATGCAAAAATGAGAATGCCATCTAAAAAATGGAGGCATCTAAGGGAACATTACCATCAGTTGTGACCTTTTTTTCTAGAGGTATTGGTTCTTCTTCTTCTAACAAATCATACATGGTTTCCCACATAGAGGTTCCTCCTTCTCTGATGCATGTAATATTTGTGAATAAAAGAGTCATTTTTTATTTCTGAGACACAAGTTCCTTTCCCTTCCTTGCCATTGGTCTCAAATACTCCTTTTGTGGATTTTTCCTGAAAATGGAGAAAACAACAGCTATCGGATATATAGAGAAAAGAATAAATGTAAGATGGAATAATAAAGATAACTTGAAAGGTGATAAGGAAGGAGTTTTATTTGAACACAAGTGAGAAGATATCATATCACATTGAACAACTTTTCACACATAAATGCTATTAACCTTTATTAAATGCCCACTAATGGTTCATTATATCTTAGATTTATTTCTCATTACTGTATGCATTGTAAGTCAGCAAGGAATCTTCTAGGGTGGTGTGTCTTTAAATTGTGAAAATGCCAATTTTGCGATTTGAGAAGCAAAATCGTAGATCGGATTATCGCGTTATGTTTGTACGTGTTCCTTAGCATTTCTTTTGTTTGTGCGAGATGCGAAATGCGGGCCGCTTACTATCATCTCTTAAACATGGCTCATTTGTCAAGTTTTCTCATGTCAAGCCCTTTTTATTAAGCAACGAACCTAAATACTGGTTTGTCATGTATCTTGGGAGTGGATTCAGATCTCAATCGCATTTTGCAATCTCGTTGGATGGTAAGTTTGTGGTTTTCTTTTTAATGTCTGAAATGCAATGTGATAAGGGGTCTGATGTCATCACAATTTCGCATCTCGCACATTTTAAGGTAACTCATTAAGGTGTGCCTTCTAAAAATAGCAATCTGCAATGTGGGCCTTATTTTAATAAGAAATTCCCTAGGACTTAGTTTGTATAAGAAACATACTAGTTTCGAAGTGTTTTAGCACATAGTCCTTTTTTGATCACCTTTCGCTAGATTTGGTGGATTAGAAATCCTTTCAATCACACTTGATCATGCGATATGCATGAAAAGCAAACATTTACTAGTTTGTTGAAAAGGTGCTTTCATTGATATCTTGTTTTATTCCAAAATTTAATAAGGAAATGCCTAAATGCTAAACTTATTTTTGGAAGGATTTTTTTTAAAGGGTCCCCATTTATTAATGTAATATTAACTAGTACTATTAACAAATGGGGGTTGTTGAATATCACAAAAATAGGCGATTCACTTGGAAGAACCAGTTATCTCTGAGAGTTTTTTGAAATTTCTAAAAATTTCCAAAATAAAGATGGTTTAGAAAATAAATTTTACATGAAATATAAGGTAAGTAATACTTCTCTTTGAATATTTAAACAAAATCCACTTAAATATTGTCCTTTTGATTATCATCTTTAGATAAGAAAGTTACTTTGTCCACATTAGTCATTACTTAGTTTTAAAGATAAAAACAGGGAGGCACTTCACATATCAGTTTTTGGTATACTCAGTTGTCATGGGTAGAGCCTCTGTTGCCAGCTGGCATTTATAGCCTCAACAGGGTTACCTTTTAACTAGCAATGATTCAGTGTCCCACCTAGGTCAGAATGCATTTTTTTAAAGATAAGCTCAAATTTGTATACTTATTGCCTTGTTATTTTCTAAAATAATTATTTTCCTACAAAATTTCATATTTTATTCCTTAAAGGGCAATGTCTTGGTTTGTTGACCAAAATTGACAATTTCATTGACTTGATTATAACTTAATTGAACAAGTTGGCTCTTAATGAGACCCCTAGTCTTTTGGTCAATACAATATCAAGCCATTACCCTGTTTTGATATGCAGTATTGGTAATGTCAGCTAGTTATAACATTATGATCATGGTAAGCCACCTATTGATGAGACCTCTTATCGTTTAAGTTTAAGTATATTTTAGAATTACACTCTAAAAATGAAAACATAATAGATGGGGAGAATCATTGCCTCCTTAAGAGCTTCTGGATGACAATTGTAGAGTCTAAATATTCCTTTCTGTAGAGAGAATTTGTTTTTTTATTGACACCTTTCTTGATTGCAATTTCAGAGCAACGTAACTTAGCCTTATATTTTATGTGTGAAAGTCATTTTCATAAGAATATTTACTTATACAAATGAAAAGTAAAAAATAAAAAGAGACTATTATTTGCAAAGCCAAAAGTAAATGTTCTTCAACTTGTATTATTCTTTAAAAAAAAAAAGGCAATAATATACAGGGAATAGAAGATATCATCTTCTGTGTAAAATATTTCTTTAATATCTCCCCATTAACAGGTAGGGATTCTCTCTTGCGTGATAAATCCTGCAATAAAAAGGTTCATGGGCCTATTTGTTCCACAATCTGAAATGGGCCAAGCCACATTTGTTGGAACATACATTTTTCTTCATTGGCTTTACCCCACTTTAATATTAGGTCTCTGAGTTCAAAAGATTTTGACCTTACAAAATTTGAATCAAAGGAAGCTTTGACTAACTGTTGATGTTATGCGTGTGTGATTCTGGCCTTTTCCCTTTCCTCTTCGAGCTTAAGTATTTGTAGTTGTCTAACTTGCATAGAGGAAGAAGGAGTTTCTTCAATGAAATGAACTATGGCTAGAGAGGGAATAACTACATTTGTAGGTAGGATAACCTCTTTCCCATAGACAAAATTAAAAGGAGAAGTTCCAATTGAGGCCTTCTGAGTTATTTGTTCTTCCCATAGAGCGAATATTAAATACTTATGCCAATTCTTCTAGTTTTGGTCACTAGTTCATTTAATAATCCTTATGAGTTTTTTGTTTGTAGATTCAACTAACCCATTTCCCTATGGATAATAGTTAGCAAAGTATTTAAGCTTAAAACCTCTTTTAAGAGAAAATTATGTTATAGCATTAGCTGAAAAATAAGATGCATTATCAAACATCAAGGTAGATGGCAGACCAAATATGGTAATGATAAATTGATCGATGAATTCAATGATGTTTTTAGAATTGGCTACCTTGAGTGGAATGGATTCCACCCATTTTGTGAAGTAATCAATTGTTGCAAGGATATACCTATGCTGCTTAGAAGAATGAGGAACAATCTCACCTATTATGTCCAATCCCCATTACTTAAATTGTTCTTCAATATTGACTGGCTGTAATGGTAACATAGGTTTTCTGTGTCTTCCAGTTGTTGTTTGACAAACTTTACATCTCCTTACATAACTATTTGTAACCTTGAATAATGTTGGCCAGTAATAGCCAGCATGCAAGATTTTATGTGCGGTGGTATATCCTCAAAAATGTCCACCAACTTGTCTATCATGGAGTTCCTGCAACACCTTCTCTGCCTCAAACTTTTGAAGACATCTAAGAAAAATAAAATGATAATTTATTCTAAATAGCACATCATTGACGATTTGATATTGTCTAGCTTTTAGCCTCAAGGCCCCTCTCTTCTTATAATTTAATTGCGTTGGGGTTGTTACTGAGAAAACTTGTGTCCATTTAGAGCTGCTAGTGCCACTAAGATGGGTAGCTATCTTAGAAACAAAAAAACTAAAGTCACTTGTGTTTTCCTTTATGAGAAATAGATGAGAGAGAAGTAGATAGTACCAACCTAAGTCTTTCGCTTGGATCCTTGCTTATTTCCTCTCACCTTTGACAGATCTTTGCCACTCCTTCCTTACTTGTGCCACTTCAAAGAACACCTGTAGAGTCAAAGCAACATAATACCATCAAAGAATAGAGATATATAACCATAAACAATATAGGATCAGATATATATTAACCATACAAATGCATATATCAACACAAGATTCAGAGATATACAAGAATATGGAGGAAAACTCAAATAGCTTTATTGATAGAAGTAGTATAAGAGAGGATTACAACCCATTGATTTGACCCAACGCCATCCTCCTAGCATGAAAGCCCTCTTCACCTCATGAAAGGCTAGATCACCCAACACTATGATGTTCCACAGAGAAACCAACAACACTTCCTTACAAGATACAAAATTCTAGCCTCTGGATCTCTA
>APFE031087669.1:74529-97607 GCA_000404065.3 Pinus taeda
CTCGGTTTTGAGATCCAGTGGGAAATCTCTGTGTATATGTGTTTTATGTGTTATGCTCTCGCATTTTATTTTTCCTGTGATTTAGAATTCGTATGCAGGTAATTTCTGTATAGGGTTAAAACCTACAATGGAGGACTAATGGTGATATGATCAATGAATGGAATAACCCAACCTGACTCAATCATGGTGATGGAGTGAAGGTGTCATGTTCAAGAGTGATCTGCTACCAATAAAGTTTCTTCAAGTTTTCTTCCCAATTTTTCCCCAGTCATTGCTAACCAGTAGCTCTTTATTTTTGTCAAGCTTGAGGAGGATAACATATGCTTGTTCTATAATTTTCCCTTCGAACAAACCCGTCGCTATGTTTTGATGAGCCTAGCGACTGTGAAACTCTCTCTTGTCTGCATGGACAAGTTTGTCGCCATTTTTTTTACAAGTTTAACGACGAAGATAACTCAGTCCTTTTCAATTTTAGAGAGTCTAAAAATAGACGAAAAGGAAACTTTGGTATTCCTTTTTTGTAATATAATCCCTTATGCCAGAAAAAGTATAGAATAATACGAAAGGGATGACTTTTTGATAGTTTTAATGAGCCTAACAAGACAAGTGCTCGATATTTTTGTGTAATGATCCCTCAGGTCTAAAAAGATTAGAATCTAGAGGAGGGATGGCACTTTCAATCACTTTAACGTGCTGGAGAGGCCAATTTCTCAGCAATATTTTCATATTTTACGAGTCAGATGAGCTTAAAGGAGACTCGTTTTTTGAGGAACGAGTGATGTTTTCGGATAACAGCTAGTTCTTGGAAAGGATTGGAACTTTACAATCACGGTAGTGTAAAGAAGATGGCTAATAGAATCACTCATCGCATTTGTTCCTCAAAAGGGGTAAACAATAAAATAGAGGCGTATGATCGGCTAAAAAATAGTGGAGGTGATAGTAAGAACTCGACCAAGGCTCAAAAGCTCACGACTATGCGATCGCAATGGTTATTTACCAGTGGATGGGTTCATTTTTTAATGAGCTTAAACTCTAGGGGAACATATTCTCATTGCTAGGTTTATTTTTTAACGAGCTTGAACTTCGCATAAAACTGCTTGTGAGTTTGCATTCCCCAACATGATGAAAAGGAGAGTCTCTTGTAACCAGATGGAAATCACTACGGTGAAGCAGGATGGCTTCGTCCAGAATAGGCAAAGGTGAATGATGTGACAAACCAATCACATAACCTACAAGGTAACTTATCTTTGCAACTAGGTTCATGCCCCCCAAGCTTCATTACATTCACCAAACTACTCATGGAAATTAGGTGGATGGAATGAAGGTTCAAGAGATACTGATTTCACTCAGAATCCACTATATTTATAGAATTTGATAGAAAATAAAAAATTGAAGGATGATTAAGGTCGTTGGAACAATCTTTGTGGCAATCTAGTGTTCAAAGGGAAAATTGGCCTTTGGAGACTGGATTGCCCAAATTGACACTGTTGCGAAGGATCAATTTTTTGAGAGTCAACATAAGAATTTCTAGATAAGGTTCCGGATGAACAAATAGGAACAGACCATACTATCGAAGCAATCCCTAGGTGGACTCCATATAGTGGTTGAGAACTAGTTGGGATAGATGGTACACCAGCGAACATTGTCGAAGTGATGGTAGGAGGTTCTACTGCTGCTATATCAAATGACACAGTCCTAGATGTTGATGGTTGTTTAGACATATCGAGTCTATCCAAACGATTTCCTAGTGATTCTACAAGAATTTGCGATGAAGGGTGACTAACTTCTGTCGTAGAAGGATATAGGTGTATCCCAGTTCCAAAATGAAATGGAGTATTGGATGGAAGATCCTCCACAATCTATTCTATAGCAATCAACCCAGGTGGAAGAGGTAGACCTTCAGGTCCGTAATTTCTGGTGCCGAAGAAGGTATAGAATCTGCATCAATAGATGCTGGAGGGGTAACACCTTTTGAATCAGCCCTAGATTGAGCTGGTTCAGAAATAGAAGTGTTTGCCACTACAGTAGGATCAGTTCTAGTGTCCTCTTGTAGCTCTGGAACTTCTTCTGTAGAGGCAAGTATACCAGAAATAGTTGGAGTAACCAGAGTCTCTAAGGATATTGAAACACAAGTTTTGAATAAACCAAGAGACTTCGACCTCGTTAAATGAGATCTCTTGGCTTAGAATGGTTTCCTTTCTAAAGTCAAAGATGGTTGACTCATTAGTCTCTGCAAATGACGAGGTTTTGATTGACTTTCTTCCATGACTGCGGATTACTTGATCAACTCAAAATAACAAAGGGGAAAATGTGATTCCAAATTAAATGAATTTTATGAAGCTTTGACACAGCTTGCTTTTTCCATTTGTAAGAGTAGAGAAAAAGCTAAAGATGACTCTAGTCACCTTCAATTTTTAATGAGCCTGAAGTGACAAGTGCTAAGATGGACCTTTTCTTTTAAGGAGTCTAAAAGGGAACGAAAGTGACTACTCTGGAAATCTAGACAGAGGGATTACCAAACCAATCGCAAATCTGCAAAATAATTTTTACAGTAAGGTAGTCAGTCTTCCCGAATGTTGTGTTTAGTGCATTACGATTGATAAGGTGGCATACATGGCTTCCTAAGGATAAAGGATATAGCCTATTGTGGTCTACCAATATATACTCGACGATACGTGGGAGCAGAAGTCTGTACTCGCACTTGTCATCTCAAAGAGGAGTAGTCACCCAACCTACGATGAAAGCGATAGTTACCAGAATTTACGACATCATAATACATCTCTAGCCTAGACTTCTAAATGTTGTGCGTTAGGTTCCAAAGTGTTTTTATGTTCATTGAAATTTATTTTACAATTTCTCTTTCTTATGAAGTTTTCCTTTAAGGTTCACTACATGATGTAGATATTCAATTCCTAAATATGCAATCTAAGATGATAAACAATCGTTTACTTTCTTTTTGCAATGAAAATCCTAGCTACTAAGGAAAGAGAAGCAAAATTCTTTCAATGTAGAGCAGAGAGCACACACTAAGATGCACTGTCCTAAATCAATTTCCACAAGCAGTCTAAATGCAAATGCACATGCATGTATTTTTTTCCGCTTTCGTAATGTGTGAGTGACAAAAAGAATGCTAATTATAGATCTGAACTATTTTCTTTCAAAGCGATAGTACTAACAATTTTATTTTCAAAAAATGAAAGGAAGACTAAGATGGCACTTTGCGATTTTGAATTGAAAACTGCTTTCGACACTTGAAATACTATTAATTCAAATCAAATACAATGTCAAAAGTGTAATCAACTATCAAAAAGAGGAAGATTATTTTCTTTGACTGAAAATGACACTTGCGCCACTTTCTAATCAAAAGACGACAGTTTGATTAAGCTACTGTTTGCAAAGAAGAACTGTAAATGGTGAAAAATACATAAAAACATTCACAATTCTTTAAACAATGGAGGCTGAATAATGAAAAGGAAGGGAATTTCAAGATTGATATATAGATCACAGATAGCAAAACTACTGAATAAAGTTGAAGACAGTGAAGAGAAAACCAAAATCTGGAGGCAGAAACAATCTTACCTAATCATCGCACCTGTAACATAGGGAAACAGGGATGCATCTCACCTACAGCACATGGGAGGTGCGATGCATCAGGACTGCCAATGAGAGATAGTGCAATGGTCCAGGAATGAGACTGGGCTTGGTTTTTTCCCACAGTTTGTAGCTTAGTTTAGGGATTTAGGCTGAGCTAATGATAGGCAGTATAAACAAAGAATAAGGGCTGATCAAATGAGGTTTCTTGAGCTACCACCAGGGCACTTAGGATGTTTTCAAGTTAGATGTTTAGTTCATAAACTAACCCAGAGATTAACTGAAGTAGCATTGATCTACTTTGCAGTTGCATAGAAAAAGCAGTTCGAAGGCTAGCTGGCATAACTTCAGGTTCCGCCTGTAGTTTATAAAGAAAAAAATAGAAACAAGAAAACAAGCTATTCGCTCCCGAGTGGAGTCACCATTTTTTTATGAGGAAAGCTAATGTTCATTCACAGCTGCTAGTCCCACTAAGATGGGTATCTATCTTAGAAAAAAACAAACTAAAGTCACTTGTGTTTTCCTTTATGAGAAACAGATGAGAGAGAAGAAGAGAGCACCAACCTGAGTCTTTTGCTTGACTCCTTACTTGTTTCCTCTCCCCTTTGACAGATCTTTGCTACTCATTCCTTACTTGTCCCGCTTCAAAGAACACCTATAGAGTCAAAGCAACATAATATCATCAAAGCATAGAGATCTATAACCATAAACAATATAGGATCAGATATATATTAACCATACAAACGCATATATCAACACAAGATTCAGAGATATACAAGAATATGGAGGAAAACTCAAATAGCTTTATTGATAGAAGTAGTAGAAGAGACGATTACAACCCATTGATCTGACCTAGCACCATCCTCCTAGCATGAAAGCCCTCTTCACCTCATGAAAATCTAGATCACCCAACGCTATGATGTTCCACAGAGAAATCAACAACACTTCCTTACAAGATACAAAATTCTAGCCTCTGGATCTCTAGGTTGAGGGATCCATATATAGGTATTTGCAGGAGGGTGAGTCAGCTTCTGGGTTTTTGATTAGTGTCTTTTCTTTGATAGTTCTTGGTTCCACTTGGAGATTTCATGATATCTAACTCATCCTTGGGTGAATTCAGAGAGGCAAGTGTCAAATGGGCAGTGTCTAGAAGATTCTCTGGGTTTCCACCTAGCCAACTACCTCTGCCATTTGTTTTCTTTCGCTCATCACACCCTATAGAAGGGACTTTCAATATGCATCACACTTTCTGCATGTAGTAGGTGAGATGCGTCACACCCTTAGCACTGAGCAATCTGTATGGTCCAGTTTTGACCAGTTATAAGTAGTTTTTTAGGGATAACTTCTAGGAGATAATGTAATCAGTTGACCTTGTTGCTCTATGGTGTGAAAAAACACTTTTAGGGGTTTAGAGGCCCTTGGTTTATGGACATATCAGATTGGGGTATCGGTGCCCAAATATGTTTATAACAGGGGCATATCTATTTCTTAAGTAAAATATGATATCATCATATCTTGAATCAGTGTCCTTAAGGCTTACCTCATTGACTTGTACACCATCACCTGAGTCTCATAGTGTTGATAAATTAGACACTGCTACTACCATCCTGCAAAAACCTTGACCTTTTACAATTTTCGTTGGCCTAATTTCAATGTCATATTCTTGCAGAGTTGTCACCCAATTTGCTCTCTTCTCATCTACATCCCTTTGTATCAACATATTTCTCACTATTGAGAGTGGAAATATTACTTTGGTGTGGTTTTGAAGAGAAAAGGTTTGAACTAATTTATTGGTTTGAAAACAACAAAAGCTTGTTTTTCAACATATGAGTAATTCAATCAGCCCCCTGCAAATTGGAGCTAAAGAAAGAGATTGGGGCTTCAAATTTTTCTTCATTGACTTGTGTGAATATGGCTACATACAATTTATCAGAAGAAAAAGTATATAGAATTAAATGATTTCATAAATTCGGAGTTACCAATGAGGGAGTATTAATGATTGCTTGTTTAATCAAATTAGAAGCTTCATGTTTTGTGTGTCCCCATTTAAAAAGAGAATTTTTCTTTATCATATATTGAAGAGGTAAAACAATTTGTGAGAAGTCATGGACAAATATTTTAACAAAATTTATCTCACCTAGGAATGATTGCATGGATTTTTTGTTATGATGTAAAGGAATTTGAGAGATTTCTCTTATTCTGTCAGGGTCTATGTGAATCCCTACTTTGTATACAATGAATCTAAGGAGTTTTCCTTCACTTAATGTGAAGAAATATTTCTTAGGATTAAAAGAAATTCCATACCTTTGACAATGCTCAAAGATTTGTTTTAAATCTCTCGAATGATTTTTTTTTTTTGGAATATAGAGTAATATCATCTACATAGATTACTACTAATTTGTTTACTAAACCTTTGAAGGCTATGTCCATGGTTCTTTGGAAAGTAGCACCATCATTAATTAGTCCAAATGGCATCTTATGATAAGCACAAGTGACGCATTTTGTCCTGAATGTAGTTTTCAGCTAGTCATCTAGATGTACTAGGATCTAATTATAACCTGAGAATCCATTAAGGAAAGACATAAGTTCTGAGCCTGCAACTGATTGCAATATCTGTTCCATAAGAGGCAATGGAAAGTTGACCTTTTGACAGGCTTTGTTGAGATTGTGGAAGTCTATACATATTTGAATATCATTGTTTTTCTTTATGACTGCGACAAGGTTGGAGACCCACATGAAATTTCTAAAGGGGAAAATAATCTTAGCATTCAGCAGTTTTTTCAATTGAGATTTATTCTAAATTAGGATGGATTTTTCTTAATTTCTAATGGATAGGATTTTCATCAGACATCATGGTGATAGTATGTTGAATAATAGAAGTGTCATACATCTTAAGATCTTCATAGTTCCATGCTAAAACATTCTTATATTTCTTCAACGAACGTGTAAAGGTTGATTCGTTATTTGACATAAGTCCGAGACCTATATTAATATTTTGTGGTTTAAGGTTAGTTCCAAAGTTAATCAATTCAAACCTCGGAGTTGAACTTTGAAGTTTTGAATTGGTGGGTTGTTTGAATCTATCCTTGAGGTCATATAAATCTTCCAACTTAACCACATATTTTGGTATTGCATTATTTGATGTTTCTTGCTTAATTTGGTTGTCATGCTAATCTTTGTCAACTATCTAGTCATCATAAAATCCTTCTCATGTCAAAAAGATTATGATATCCGGATCATTATTTAATACTCTCCAATTGGTGATATTTTTGGGAATAGAAGGCCTAAAAGTCAATTCAATAGAAAAGAAATCATGACTATAATCTCTTGGTGGAATAATCTTGGAAGCCACATTAGCTAAGAGATTGATGCTTGCATTTTGGAATCTCAGAATAGGGGAAATATTAAACGTTGTAAAGTGGGAAGTAAGGTCTTGGACTAACGACAGATAATGTTTCAAATGTCCAAACAGATAGTGTATAGTATTTCTTATCTACTTTATCAGAATTTCTGAATCTCCAAACACTTGGAGGTGTTTGATATTAAGACCAATGGCTTTATAAAAACGTTGAACTAATGCTTCATATTCAAAAGTGTTGTTTGTGCAGTCAAATTCAAGTTTGCATGCTAACATAGTTGTTTTCCCTTTTGGGCTAACTAATATGCATCCTACTCCTACTCCATCATTGTATTTAGATCAATATAAAAATAATTTCCAAAATAAAGAGATAACTACATGTTTATCTACAAAATTTACACATTTAGAAATATCTATTTGGAAAAAGTTTTCAACTTGAGATAAAACATAGTTTTTCAAGAAAGGTGAAGTATAAGCATTAAGATTTCCTAGAAATGATTCTACTGAGTAGTTTCTGATGATATTTTTGCTATACTCAACTGGTTCATTTTCTCGTTCTTGCTCTACGACTATGTCCTTTTTATGTTTTTCGCGATCATCCCTTATTTGATTTGGCTTGCCATTGTAGGGAAGCCACATGTGAGACTAGTTAGTCACGAAATAGCCATGAAGCTTTTTTGACCAATATCAACTAAGGATTAAGCCATAGAATCTCAGCTACAAGAATGTAAATGACTTTTCAGAATTTGGGGTTTGACAAGAGTCTGATGGTTACTTGAATAAGTTCCCCAAAACCTTCAACTTGAGATCAATCTAACTACACAATGCGTATATAATTTTTTTGGGGTTGAACATTCAACTTTGCACAAACTATTCTAGGTAAAATGTTAGATGAAGCAACTGAATCAACTAAACAATTGTATAAGTTTATATTAAAAATTTTAAAAGTAATGAGAAATGGAGGAGTATGGGATTTAGATCTTCCTCCATTTAGAGCAATGTTGGTGGGATCAATTTTCTTTAAAGAGGTGCTAAGGGGTCTTCCCATTTCTTGCGCATCTTGTGAGATCATAGCAGCATGAAGAGGTGAAGTAGGTACTGATTTGAGTTCCTTAAGGAGTATATTATACTAATGTTTCAACTTGCTAAGATCATGAAAGGTGATGCTTGACCTAATCTTTTCATATCATCAACAATATTATATTCCATTTCATTAGATACTATCAGGGTTTTAGTTGAAGGTGAAGAATTCAATTGAGAAGGAGTAGTTTAACTGAATTTTGGTGAATATTTCTTACCTGTTGTTTTGTCCCTGGGAGGTGGCATTGAAGACTTCTAATTTGGATTTATCTGTGGAAAATCAACAAGGTTTTTACTTCATGAAAAAACAGGCAGTGCTTCCTACGTTTCTTTAGTGGGAAGTATAAAATCCCACATTCCTTGTAACTTTGCCACTTCTTCATCATAATTTTGTTCTTCATTTGTTGAAACTTCATCTTCCTCTCCATTTGATTCATAATTTGATATAGAATTTGGAGGTTTAGGATTAGCAGGGGAATTCCTTTTAAATGGTCTAAATGATTTCTTAGAGGAAGTCTCTGCTACCTGTTTTTTAATATCAACCATTTCATTGGACATGGTTTTGAGGACTTTTTGCAAAACTTCAAGATCAAAAGGATTATTTGGTGGCTTCTTCTTGGATTCATCCCTAAAAGTCACTTTCTTGGATTTTCCTATTTCTAATGCATTTTTCTTATATACAGCTAGAATGAGTTTTTCTACAGCGATTGCCTCTTTCATATTTTCTTCCTGACTTGGTTCGGTAGCTCTATCGATGAAAATAGCTTTGTTTGAAGGGAGAGCATAAATATACCACTCATTTTGGACCTCATCGCTGGGCTTAGATGTTGTTGGTATCTTATTGAATAATTTGTTGAATCGAGAGTTGAAGTCTTTTATTGGTTCTTTAGGTTTGGCTTTCAAATTGGAGAGGTCATTGATTAGGGTAGCCGTTGATCTATCATCTCCAAATTTGGTTAAGAACTACTCTTGAAAATCATCCCAACTCTTAATAGAACCTGATGGTAATGAGAAGTACCATGATCCTATTGCTCCTCGCAAAGTGTATGGAAATAATCTTACAACTACATCTTCTTCTACTACTTCGTTCAAGTTAATGGAACACATAAAAAAAATTATGTGTTCCTCAGCTAGTAGGCCATTATCAGGATTGAACTTTTGTAACTATTTCTCTAGATGAGCTGGGAATGGATGTAAAGGTGCAACCATCATAACAACTCTTGGATTTGTCCATGACATTTGAGGATGTTCAGCCATTGTTGGTATCTAAGAAGAGGAATATGTGGCACTGATTGAAGGTGATTGGGTAGAGGAAGATGGAGTTCCAGTACCTGTGTAAATCATGATCTGTAGTGGTGAGGTGGATGACTGGTATTGTGATGGTATGGATGGAATGAATGAAGAAGATGGTTGTGTTGATGAAATAACCTCGCTATGAGATTCAGATAATGTCTTACTAGATTTCTTATAGTTTGGTCGAGGGAATTCGAATTGTGAGATTCCAACCTTTCTCTCTATGATCTAGTTAACCATTGAGATGGGGTAAACTAAGAGTTAACACTATCTTGGGATAACTCAGATTCTTCTTGAGATATCAAAATCCCATGTAATTTATGACTCAAAGATTGAACTTCAGGGCCTTTGGGAGAAGAAGTATGATTTGGCTTCTTTGACATTTTAGCAGTGGGCTCTGTAGTTGTCTTACAACTTCATGTTTAGGATTAGGAGATTTGGAATGCGATCGAGAAGTTGGAGGTGATGGTGATGTAGTTTTACTCTTAGAATGGCCTGTTAATTTGGATTTACTTGCCATTCATAGTCAATCCCTCCTTTTAGTGCCAAAATGCTGAAGCCTCGAAAATTGTTGCTTACAACATGGGGGAAAACCACCTGGTTTGGAACTTGGTTGGCAGTTCCTTTTCTATTTGGTGTAGTGACTCCAGGTGGGGATCAATGGACCAATTTCCCAATATAAATTATGATAGTGTTGATGGGGTGATATATGATAGTTTGGAGGAATGTTTAAGCTAAATGTAATCTAATATAAACTAATAATCACATGCATATATCCTAATTTAAACACTATCTAACTATGACTATACCCGAGAATAAAATTGAAATATGTGATCTACACTAATCTCCCACAGAAATTGGTAATAAAGATCATTCAACTGCAATAAGAAGTGAATTTTTCTTAACAATAATCATTTTGGATAAAAAGTTAGCTGAAACGATTGTGAAAGATACATCACATAAGAAATTATTCACATATTCAACATAAAATTTATGCAATCACAATACAAAAGTGGAATACTGCTAACCAAGCTTTAAAATTTCATACATCAACAATTTAAAGAAAAAGTCATTACTTTATACATAAATAAAAGATAATCACAAGATAAAATTACCATTTGTAATAAGTTATTATCTTGTGTTTTAGAAATATTGACCTACTTCCAATCAATCCAACACCATCTAAGAGTACATAAGTGAAACTTCAGTATAATATGCGAGATAAAATGAAAATAAATCTTGTTCCATTCATTTCACCAGAACTTCCTCAAAGGGACGTAAGTGCATGTTTTGAAGATTTTTTCTGATAAAATTTCCTGACCCGTCTCTAAATGCATGAGAGGGGTTTAATATAATCCTAAGAATAAATTATTACAAAAAATAGTTTAGGAGGTTTAAACAACCTTCCTCAAATTATGCAAAACAAAACTAAAATAGAAATAAAACATAGTGACTAATTCCTTTGCGTTTGATCCTTGAGATCATAGATGTCTGTCATTAGTTGAGCTATGTCAGTTGGATGATTACAGATTTCAACTGCCTAGTGAACACAACATCGGTCAATGCTGGCACCATGTTCTACATGGAAATGGTTAGGCATTGTAGGTTCATCCGCTAGTTGTAAGGTTTAACTAAACATTGTCGATATGCTTCCCAATTTAACTTGGTCATTCCCCTAATTGCTTCCTCTTTTTCATGTGTTTCCTACCTCCACTGTTGTTCGAGTTGTTTGACATTTGGAAGAAAACCTGTTACAATCTCTGCCACCAAGTTGGCATCGTGTAGATACTCATTGATAGTTTCAATAACACTGTTTGTTATTGTTGTTGCTCTAACCATTGTTTCCTTTTCTATTTGTCTACGCCGAGAATCCCAATCTGCAAAAAAAAATTCTTTATGTGACTCTTCTAGTTTAGGTAAATCAGCCTTTCTACCATCCTATGAATTCTACCAGGTGATGACGTTAGAAACTCTTTTTAAGAATTCATCATATTCAAGTCTTATGTCAATAACTTGACTCATTAACTTGTCATTAGTCTCGCAATAATGACTCAACTGCGCGATCTTCTGTCATAGAAGTTATTTTTTGTACATTAGTTGGGAGTTAAGACTGAACACTTCAATTATCAAATGATCAATTTTTGGACTATCATTATGCTTGTCTATTATTGCATTCATTTTCCCTTCCTTTTCTACTAAGATGGCTTGCTGTTTTATTTGCATTTGCTCCAATTCTTGCTAGAACTCGGTTATTTGCAATTTCGCTTGTTGGTTAGATTTTTCTTTCTCTAACTATTGTTCCAACAATAGAATTTTATTTTCCTTTTCTCTCAGCAACATTTGTACCTATGTTGCTTTATCAATAGTCACTGTAGCATAGGCTCCTACAAACTGTGACAGTTTCGTAAGGTTTTCAGATGGATCAATGGGTGAATCTTTCTAGAAAATATCCATTGACTCATTATCAGGATTAGTAGCAACTGCCTCCTCCAACTTTCTCTTCTTTCTTTGCCTTTTGATGACATCTTTGTGGGTTGGGCTATAGAACACATCTAAAAGAAGAATCTCCTAAATTCTCGAAACAATTTCAGAGGTCGGAGTTGCAGGAATGTGCTCTATCTCTTGAGTACTTACAATTTTTTGTACTTTAATTTCTTGAGTTGCTTTGTCTTGTGGAGTTTATAGCTCAAATGCTTGTCCATCCATATGGAGCTCTTTATTAAAATTCTCCCATCCTTTCTCTAAATCAATCCCCGGGGATTTTGGTGACTGGGTGGAAGTGGAGTGAGTTTCAAATTGTTTCTTAGTAAGGTTTGCTCAGTTGTTTTTTCTATAGATCCAGATGTATCCTTTTCTAACTCCTTACCTTTACTTCCCCCATTCTATGACTATTGTTCTGAGTTTTCTGATTCCCTTATAGACTTCTCTTGGGACTCTACTTTAGAATCATTGTTACAATTTTCTCTCGAGATCTCTTCTACGCTTAGACTAGGAGCTAGCTCCCTTATTGGTTAAAACTATAATTGGTCCAATGGGACCTTTAACAATCTCCTTTCTCTATATTCATGAAAGGCTTCAACATATTTTGGGTCAAAATGTAGTGATCCCATGTGCTTTACATCTGTCAATGCCTCTTTTTGTAGGAAGACATCATCAAATGCATCTTCCTTATGACTAAATGCCTTCACTTTCACCAAGGTAGTGAAGGCATTGGCAGTGCCATTTGCACCATACTGCCTTCATGTGAATTTAGGTAATTTTATAGATTTCATGATCTCCTCTTGTTTGCATGCATGCCCAAAAATGTGAAGTGCAAATGCTCCACACTGCAATGAAAATGTAGGCCAAATGGCCTTTTCTTGCTATTTTATTCCTTTTCTCAGCCCACCCTCACTCGTTGTTTGGTAGGTTCTCTCTCTAGACATCAATTTGTCACGGACATAGTATGGGAGGACATGTGGTGAGGCAATGCTCCCAAATACTATGATATATGTGAATCTTTCCTCCTTAAACCATTTGGCAACTGGGAGGATATCTACCTCGGCTTCCATAGAAAACCTAGGGGCATTTTGGTTGTAAACCTATTTATGGATAGCAAGCATGACACCATGACAGATTTTGTAAAAATGAAAGTGAAAATTAGACTCCCACATTTTCTTATGATATATATGAATGGGTAGTGGATCCTTCACAATCCACTTCCATCCCATGATAGATAATTTTGAACCAAGACAAATTGCATACATCACATAGGCACTCATAAAAAATGGAGGGTAAACCCTCGAAGTGATACTCCTTTTTGTTCTATAATGGATTATATCCTTTGCTAAATTATTAGAAAGAATTTGGTACCAATTCATTATGGTTGTGTTTACCTCTACATCTATTAATGGCAACCATTCTAAGGAAAATTTAGTACTATCAAGCTTTCCAAACATCCTACATAGCATCGCTACTGCAAAATTGTGAGGGGGGAAATAGATGCAATAGAGTACATACCCCCTTTGCCCCTTTTGATATTGCCCTCTTTTTTGTGCCAAGACCTAGTGACATCTGTTGGGTCCTCGTTCTCTTTGGAAAACTTCTTGAGGAACTATTTATTGTAGATCCTTTGTAGCTCTGGGAGGTGGTACATAAGCCGTAAGTTGTCTAGCAAAAAATATCCCATAACTTCTTGGTCTTGGCTACTATTCTTAAATTCTCTATTTGAGATATCGACCTTATCAATTATCAACTTGACCATATCCATATAAGGTATTATATTTGGTCGCACGGCTATGCAATATAGAAATGAGCATGTCATCTAAAAAATGGAGACATCTGAGCAAACATTACCGTCAGCTGTGACCTTTGTTTCTAGAGGTCTTGGTTCCTCCTCTTCTAACAAATCATACATGGTTTCCCATGTAGAGGTTCCTCCTTCTCTGCTACACGTAGTATCTTTGAGTAAAGGAGTCATTTTATATTTCTCATACACAACTGCCTTGCCCTTGTTTTCCATTGCTCTCAAAGGCTCCTTCTGTAGATGCTTCCTAAAAATGGAGAAAAAACAACTATCGGATATACAGAGATAAGAATGAACATAAAATGGAATACAGATAACTTGAAAAGGTCATAAGAAAGGAGTTTTATTTGAACGCATGTGAGAAGATATCGTATCACGTTGAATGGATTTTCACACATAAATGAAATTAACAGTTATTAAATGCCCACTAATGGTTCCTTATCTCTTAGCTTTATCTCTCATTAATGTCTGCATCGTAAGTCAAGAAAAAAGCTTCTAGGGTGGCGAGCCTTTAAATTGCGAAAATGTTGATTTTGCAATTTGCGAAGCAATATCGCAGATAAGATTATCACATTATGTTTGTACACTTTCCTTACCATTTGTTTTGTTTGTGTGAGATGCGAAATGTGGGTCGCTTACTATGGTCTCTAAAACATAGCTCATTTCTCAGGTTTTCTCATGTCAATCCCTTTTTATTAAGCAGCAAACCTAAATACTCATTGGTGACGTATATCGAGATTGGGTCTGGGTCTCAATTGTATTTTGCAATCTCGTCGGATTGTAAGTTTGCGGTGCTATTTTTTATGTCAAAAATGCGATGCGATAAGGGATATGTTGTCATTGAAATTTTGCATCTCACACATTTTAAGATAACTCATAAAGCGCGCCTTATAAAAATAGTGATATGTGATGCGGGCCTTATTTTTAATAAGAAATGCCTTAGGACTTATTTTATATAAGAAACATATTAGTTTCAAAGTGTTTTAGCGTGGATTCCTCTTTTGATCATTTTTTTCTAGATTTGGTGGATTAGCAAGCCTTTCAATCACACTTGATCATGCAATATGTGGGAAAGGCAGGCATTTACTAGTTTTTTGAAAAGTTGCTTTGATTGATATCTTGGTTTCTTCCAAAATGTAATAAAGAAAATGCCTAAATGCTAAACTTAGTTTTGGAATAAATTTTTAAAGGGTCCCCATTTACTAATGTAATATTGATTACTGCTATTAACAAATGGGGGGTTGTTGAATAACACAACAATTGGCAATTCGCTTGGAAGAACCAGTTATCTCTAAGAGTTTTTTGAAATTTCTAAAAACTTCCAAAATAAAGATGGTTTAGAAAATAAAAATTACATGACATATAAGGTAAGTAATACTACTCTTTGAATATTTAAACAACATCCACTTAACTATCATCCTTTTGATTATCATGTTCACATAAGAAAGTTATTTTGTCTACATCAGCCATTACTTGGTTTTAAAGCTAGAAAGAGGGAGGCACTTCACAGATCAGTTTTTGGTATACTCAATTGTCATAGGTAGAGTGGCTAATGCCAATAGGCATTCATAGCCTCGACAGGGTTACCTTTTAACGAACAACGATTGAGTATCCCACCTATGTCAAAATGAATTTGTTAAAGATAAGCTTAGATTTGTATACTTATTGCCTTTTTATTTTCTAAAATACTTATTTTTCTTCAAAATTTCATCTTTTATCTGTTAAAGTAAAATGTTTTGGTTTGGTGACCAAAATTGACAATTCCATTCACTTGATTATAACTTAACTGTACAATTTGACTCTTAATTATACCCCTCTTCTTTTGATCAATACAATCTCAAGCCATTACCCTGGTTTGATATATAATATTGGTAACGTTAGCTACTTATCAACTTATGATCATGGTAAGTCGGCTCTTGATGAGACCTATTATCCTTTAATTTTAAGTATATTTTAGAATTACACTATAAAAATGAAAATTGAATAGATGGGAAGAACCATTGGCTCCTTAAGAGCTTCTCGATGAAAATTGTAGAGTTTAAAGATGTTTTTCTATAGAGAGACTTTGCTTTGTTATTGATACTTTTATTGACTGATGTAGAGGAAAGGTTCCTTTTTAAAGTTAAGTTTTATCAAAGATCAAATAATTTTACCAGAGAACAAGAAATTTCAGAGCAACATAACTTAAGCTTATATTCTATGTGTGAAAGTAATTTTCATAACAATCTTTACTTATACAAGTGAAAAGTCAAAATTAAAAAGAGACTATTATTTGCAAAGCGAAAAGTAAATGTTCTTCAACTTGTATTATTCTTTCTAAAAAAATAAAAACAAAGGAAATAATATACAGGGAATAGAAGAGATTATCTTCTATGGAAAATATTTCTTTAAGATCTTCCCCTTAACAGGTAGAGATTCTCTTTTGCCTGATAAATCCTGGAATAAAAAGGTTGATGGGCCTATTTGCTCCAGAGTCTGAAATGGGCCAAGCCATATTTGTTGAAGCTTGGTATGCTTACCTTTTTCTTCGTGGGCTTTATCCCATTTCAATACTAGGTCTCCAAGTTGAAAAGATGTTGAACTTACAGAATTTGAATCAATGGAAGCTTTGACTAATTGTTGATGATGTGCATGTGTGATTCTGGCCTTCTCCCTTTCCTCTTCGAGCTTAAGGATTTGTAACTATCTAACTTGCATATAGGAGGAAGGAGTTTCTTCAATGAACTAAACTAGGGCTAGAGAGGGAATAACTACATTTGTAGGTAGGACAACTTCTTTCCTATAGACCAAATTAAAATGAGAAGTGCCAATGGAGGCCTTCTAAGTTATTTGATCTTCCCATAGAGTGAATATTAAAGACTTATGCCAGTTCTTCTGGTTTTGGTCAATAGTTCATTTAATAATCCTTATGAGATTTTTGTTTGTAGATTCAGCTAACCCATTTCCCTATGGATAGTACTTAGCATAGTATTTAAGCTTAAAACCTCTTTTAAGAGTAAATTCTGTCATAGCATTGCCTGAAAAATAAGATGCATTATCAAACATCACAGCATATGGTAGACCAAATATGGTAGTGATAATTTTATTGATGAATTAAATGATGTTTTCAAAATTGACTACCTTGAGTGGAATGGCTTCCATACATTTTGTGAGATAATCAATTGTTGTGAGGATATATCTATGTTGTGTAGAAGAATGAGGAACAATCTCACCTATTATGTCCAATTTCCATTGATCAAATGGTTGTTCAATATTGACTAGTTTTAATGGTAACATGAGTTTTCTCTGTCTTCTGCCATTTGTTTGATAAACTTTACAACTCCTTACATAAATTTGTGTAAGCTTGAATAATGTTGGCCAGTAATTGCCGGTGTGCATGATTTCATGTGTGGTGGTATCTCCTCCAAAATTTCCACCATCTGGTCCATCATGGAGTTCCTGCAACACCTTCTCTATCTCAGATTTTTCAAGACATCTAAGCAAAACAAAATCATAATTTATTCTAAACAACACATCATTGATTATTAGATTTTTTCTAGCTTTTAGCCTCAAGGCCCTTCTCTTCTTATAATTTAATTGCATTGGGGCATATCCATTTGTTAAGTAAAATATGATATTAGCATATCTTGACTTAGTGTCATTAAGGCTTACCTCATAGACTTGTACATCATCACCTGAATCTTGTAGTGTTGATAAATTAGACGCTCCTACTAACATCCTACAAAAACCTTGACCTTTTACAATTTTTGTTGGCCTAATTTCAATGTCATATTCTTGCAAAGATGTCACCCAATTTGCTCTCTTCTCAGCTACATCCCTTTGTATCAACATATTTCTCACTATTGAGGATGGTACTACTACATTAGTGTGGGTTTTGAGGAGAAAGGGTCTGAAGTGCTTTATTGATTGAAAATAGAAAAATCTTGTTTTTCAACATCTCAGTAATTCAGTTCAGCCCCCTACAAATTGGAGCTAAAGAAAGATATTGGGGCTTCAAATTTTTCTTCATTAACTTGTGTCAAAATGGCTAAATATGATTTCTTGGAAGCAAAATTATATAGAATGAAATGATTTGAAAATTTCGGAGTTGCCAATGAGGGAGCATTAATGATTGCTTGTTTAATCAAATTAAAAGCTTCATTTTTTGTGTGTCCCCATTTTAAGAGAGATTTTTCCTTTATCATAGATTGAAGAGGAAAAACAATTTGTGAGAAGTTAGGGACAAATCTTTTAACAAAATTTATTTGACCTTGGAAAGATTGCATGGATCTTTTGTTACAAGGTAAAAGAATTTCATAGATTTCTCTTATTCTATCAAGGTCAATGTGACTCCCTACTTTGGATAAAATGAATCCGTGGATTTTTCCTTCACTTAACATGAAGAAATATTTCTTAGGATTAGGAGAAATTCCATACCTTTAACAATGCTCAAAGATCTGTTTTAAATCTCTCAAATGATTATTGTGTTTTTTGGAATATACAATTATACTGTCTAAATAGATTACTACTAATTTGTTTACTGGACCTTTGAACGCTATGTCCATGACTCTTTGGGAAGTAGCACCAACATTAATTAGTCCAAATGGTATCTTTTGATAAGCATAAGTGCCCCATTTTGTCATGAGTGTAGTTTTCAGCTGGTCATTTGGATGTACTAGGATCTGATTATAGCCTAAGAATCCATCTAGGAAAGACATTAGTTCTGAACCTGCAATTGATTGCAATATCTATTCCATAGGAGGAAATGGAAAGTTGTCCTTATGACACATTTTGTTGAGATTGCCAAATTCTATACATATTTGATTATGATTGTTTTTCTTTCTAACTAGGAAAAGGTTGGAGACCCACCTGGAATGTGTGACAGGGAAAATAATCTTAGCTTTCAGGAGTTTGTTCAATTCAGATTTAATTTTATTTTCTAAATTAGGATGGATTTTTCTTAATTTTTGTTGGACAAGATTTTAATTAGATGTCATGAGGATAGTATGTTGAAAAATAGAAGTGTCATACACTTCAATATCTCCTTACTTCCATGCGAAAACATTCTTATATTTCTTCAACAAATGTATAAAGGTTGATTTCTCATCTGACGTAATTCCGAGGCATGGATTAATATTTTGAGGTTTAATGTCAGTTCCAAGGTTAATCAATTCAAACCTCAGAGTTGAAGTTTTGAATTGGTGGGTTTTTTGAATATTTCCTTGAGGTCATATAAATCTTCCAACTTAACCATAGACTTTGGTATAGCATTATTGGTTGTTTCTTGATTAAGCTGGTTGTCATGCTGATCTTCGTCAACTATCCAATCATCATAAGAGCCTTCTGATGTCAAAAAGATTATGATATCCAGATCATTATTAAAGACTCTCCAATTGGTGACATTGTCAGGAATAGAAGGCTTAAAAATAAATTCAATAGAAAAGTGATCATGACTATAGTTTCTTGGTGGAATAAGCTTGGAAGCCACATTAGGCAAGAGATCGGCGATTACATTTTGGAGTCTAGGGATAGGGGAAATATTAAACCCTATAAAGTGGGAAGTCAAGTCTTGGAATAACGACTGATAATGTTTCAAATGTTCAGACAAATAGTGTATAGTATTTCTTATTTGCTTTATCACAATTTCTGAATCTCCAAACACTTGGAGGTGTTTTATATTAAGGCCAATGGCTTTATACAAACGTTGAACTAATGCTTCATATTCAACAGCATTTTTTGTGCATTCACTTTCAAATCTGCATGCTAACATAGTATTATCCCCTTTTGGGCTAACTAATATGCATCCTTCTCCTGCTCCATCATTGGATTTAGATCCATCAAAAAATAATTTCCAAAATAAAGAGCTAACTACAGGTTTATCTACAAAATTTGCACACTTAGAAATATCTGTTTGGGAAAAGTTTTCAACTTGAGATACAATAGAGTTTTTCAAGAAAGGTGAAGTATAAGCATTAAAATTTCCTAGAAATGATTCTACTAAGTAGTTTCCAATGATATTGTTGCTATATGCAACTAATTCATTTTCTCCTTCTAGCTCTATGACTATGTACTTTTGATGCTTTTCGTAATCAACCCTTATTTGATTTGGCTTTCCATTATAGGGAAGCCACATGTGAGACCACTTAATCGCAAAATATCAATGAATATTTTTTTACCAATCTCTACTAAGGATTAATCCATAGAACTCGGGAATATCAGCTACAAGAATGTCAATGACTTGACAGAATTTGGGGTTTGACGAGATTCTTATGGTTACTTGATTAAGTTCCCCAACAACTTCGACTTGAGATTGATCTAACTGCACAATACGTACAACATATTTTTCTGGTTGAACATTAAACTATTCACAAACTGTTATAGGTAAAATTTTAGATGAAGTTGTTGAATTAACTAAACAATTGTGTAAGTTTCTATTAAGAATTTCAAAAGGAGAAATGGAGGAGCATGGGATTTAGATGTTCGTCGAATCATAGCAATGTTCGTTGGATCAATTTTGTTTAAATAGGTGCTAGGGGAATTCCCATTTCTTGGGCAGCTTGTGAGATCAAAAATTTGATGATATCTAGATCATTATTAAATACTCTCCAGTTGGTGATATTTTCGGGAATAGAAGGCCTAAAAATCAATTCAGTAGAAAAGTGATCATGAATATAATGTCTTAGTGGAATAATATTGGAAGCCACATTAGCTAAGAGATGGACGCTTGCATTTTGGAATCTCAGAATAGGAGAAATATTAAACATTGTAAAGTGGGAAGTCAAGTCTTGGACTAACAAATGATAATGTTTCAAATATCCAAACAAATAGTGCGTAATATTTCTTATCTTCTTTATCACAATTTCTGAAACTCCAAACACTTGGAGGTGTTTGATATTATGACCAATGGCTTTATACAAAAGTTGAACTCATGCTTCATATTCAACTGTGTTGCTTGTGCAATCAAATTCAAGTTTGCATGCTAACATAGTTTTTTCCCCTCCTGGGCTAACTAATATGCATCCTACTCCTGCTCCATCATTGGATTTAGATCCATGAAAAAATAATTTCCAAAATAAAGAGCTATCTATAGGTTTATCTACAGAATTTACACATTTAGAAATATCTATTTGGAAAAAGTTTTCAACTTGAGATAAAACATAGTTTTTCAAGAAAGGTGGAGTATACGCATTAAAATTTCCTAGAAATGATTCTACTGAGTAGTTTCTGATGATATTTTTTCTATACTCAATTGGTTCATTTTCTTCTTCTAGCTCTGTGACTATGTCCTTCTGATATTTTTCACGATCAACCCTTATTTGATTTGACTTGCCATTATAGATAAGCCACATGTGAGACTAGTTAGTCACGAAATAGCCATGAAGCTTTTCTGACTAGTATCAACTAAGGATTAAGCCATAGAACTCGGGAATATCAGCTACAACAATGTAAATGAATTGAAAAATTTTGGGGTTTGAAAAGAGTTTGATGGTTACTCGATTAAGTTCCCCAACAAATTTGACTTGAGATTGATATAACTACACAATGCGTACAACATATTTTTAGAGCTGAACATTAAACTTTTCACATATTATTCTAGGTAAAATGTTAGATGAAGTTGCTGAATCAACTAAATAGTTGTGTAAGCTTCTATTAAAAATTTCAAAAGGAGAAATGGAGGAGTATGGGATTTATATCTTCCTCCAATCATAGCAATGTTAGCTGGATCAATTTTTTTTAAATAGGTGCTAGGGGGTCTTACCATTTCTTGGCAGCTTGTGAGATCACAACAACAGGAAGTGGTGAACTAGGTACTGCTTTGAGTTCCTTAACGAGTAGCTTCTGATGATGTTTCAACTTGCTAAGCTCATTAAAGGTGATGTTTGCTCTAGTCTTTTTCATATCATCAACAACATTATATTCCATTTCATCAAATACTATCAGGGTTTTAGTTGAAGGTGAAGAATTCAATTGAGAAGGAGTAGTTTGAGTGGATTTTGGTGAAGATTTCTTACCTTGTGTTTTTTCCTTGGGAGGTGGTGTTGAAGCCTTCTGGTTTGGATTTGTTTATGGAAAATCAATAGGTTTTTCACTTCAGGTGGCAACAGGTAGTGCTTCTTGCATTTCTTCATTGGGTAGTATAAAATCCCACATTCCTTGTAACTTTGCGACTTCTTCATCATCTATTTGTTCTTCATTTGCTAAAACTTCATCTTCCTCTCCATCTGATTCAGAATTTGATATAGCATTTGGAGGTTTAGGATCGGCAGGGGAATTCCTTTTAAATGGTCTAAATGATTTCTTAGAGGAAGTCTTTGCTACCTATTTTTTAATATCAACCATTTCATTAGACATGGTTTTGAGGAATTTTTGCAACCCTTCAAGATCAAAAGAATATTTTGGTGGTTTCTTCTTAGATTCATCCCTAAAAGTCACTTTCTTGGATTTTTGTTCTTCTAGTGTGTTTTTCTTATCTACAGCTAGAATGTATTTTTCTACAACTATTTCCTCTTTCATATTTTCTATCAAAGTTGGTTTGGTAGCTCTATCGATGAAAATAGTTGTGTATGAAGGGAGAGCAAAAATATACCACTCATTTTGGACCTCATTTCCGGGCTTAGATGTCACTGGTATCTTATCCAATATTTTATTGAAGAGGGATTTGAAGTCTTTTATTGGTTCTTTAGGTTCGACTTTCAAATTGGAGAGGTCATTGATTAGGGTAGCCATAGATCTATCATCTCCAAATTTGGTTGAGAATTTCTCTTGAAAAGCGTTCCAACTATTACAAAACCTAATGGTAATGATAAGTACCATGTTCTTGCTGCTCCTTGCAAATTATATGGAAATAATCTTAAAACTACATCTTCTTCTACTACTTTGTTCAAGTTAATGGAAAACATAAAATTGTTTATGTCTTCCTCAGCCAGTAGGACATTATCAGAATTGAACTTTGGTAACCATTTCTCTGGATGGGCTGGCAACAGAAGTAAAGGTACATTTATCTTAACAAAACCTAGATTTGTCCATGGCCTTTGAGGAGGTTGAGCCATTGTAAGCATCTGAGAAGAGGAAGATGTGGGAGTGGTTGAAGGTTATTGGGTAGAGGAATATGGAGTTCCAGTACCTATGTGAATCATGATCTAGATTGATGGGGTGGATGATTGGTCTTGTGATGGTAAGGATGGAATGAATGAAGATGATGGTTGTGTTGATGAAAGAACCTCACAGTGAGATTCAAATAGTGTCTTCTTAGCTTTCTTATTGCTTGGTAGAGGGAATTCGAATGGTGGGTTTCCAAACTTTTCACTCTATGCTCTAGTTAACCATTGAGATGGGTTAAATGAGAGGGAACACTATCTTGGGATAACTCAAATTCCTATTGTGATTGTTGGGTTGTGTTATATTCTTTCCACATAGTTAACATGGGGTTTGAGGGGTACCCGTAACCCCACTTTATGGGGTCCGGGGCAGCGCCCCAGAAAATTTTGGTTT
>APFE031087669.1:111591-140655 GCA_000404065.3 Pinus taeda
ACACCACTTCCGTCTTTATAGATGTGAGTGGTATGGTTCCTGGTTGCCATAATTTTGCTTCCATTTTTCTTGCTAACCTGAATGCCTTCTCTAATGAATCAGGTTCCCAAAGGCGAACATCATGTTGGATATTATCCTTTAAAGACCCTATGAACACATCAATCCTATGCTCCTCTGGATATCTTTTACCCTTATGTTCAATTTTTGGAACTCCTCAATGTGCTCCATTATTGAACCCTTTTGTATGAGACTTATCAATTGGCTAAAAAAAGTGTTGCTTTTTGTATCCTCATAATGTGCCATCAATTCTTTCGTAAAAATTGCCCAAGTGATAAATTGTTTACGAGAGCAAAGCCATTGATACCATACAAACTGATTTGGTTCCAAATATAAAGTTGCAATACGTACCTTTTGTGTGTTTTGCACATTATTGAGATCGAAAAATTGCTCCATCTGTAATATCCATGTTGCGGGATCCTTGCCATCAAACTTCCTCATATCGATTTTTGGAATATGGTGGGTCTTCGATCCCACATTAGAGTCTATGGAATCATGATTAACATTTTTTTTGTTCTCATCATGAGTTTCCTTTACTACTCTTTCACCCTTAGTGACCATTTCTTGTAGCAACTTATTCATATTTATCTTCAATTCGTCCATATCTGTCTTCAAATCTGTCTTCAAATCATCCATGTTTGTCTTCAAATCTGTCTTCCAATCATCCATATTAGCTTCCATGCCCTTTATCTTAGATTCCATTCCATTTATCTTAGCTTCTGTTAGCTTTTGTGAGGCTCACATTTTTTGCACTTGGTCTTGTAATTTTGATATATCATGTAGCATTTATTCCTCTTCTTCATGAGTCATGCTAGAGCTTTCAGGTTCATTAATAGGTGTTTTCATTTTATTTCCTTGGTGCATCAGTTACTGATAATAATGCTCTACTAGCCCTTTGAATTCCTTCAAAATAAATTTTCAAACCAATCTTAGGCAAAAATTTAAAAAAATCTACACACCTTTTTTTCTTTATAGGAGCTCGATATTGCCTATGATATATCTTTGTACTTTGAGAACATCTAGTTCTAAACTTGTGACCTATGGTAGCCCTCTGTGTCCTCTTTCCAATGCCACCAGTCTGACCCCAATTGGATTTTCCAATGAAGAGTTATGCCAAATCTCCCACAGTGACCTGATTATAGATCTTTTCAGAAGAGCAACTTGTATGAAGTTCCACGTGTCACTATTTTGACCTTTTCCTTTGAAAAATATATAAAAGAAACTAAATTTCGTCCTCTTTCTATACCTTCTTACGAAATTTCAATCTGATGCTCAGAGAGAAATTTATGACGATTTTCCCCAAGTCACTTGTTTTGAATGTAATTCAGGATTTTGCAAAAGGACCAATTTCCTCAGCTCATATCTCCGAAAATATAGTGCAACAAGCTCTGAAATTCGGAATCGCGATTCAGCGTGATGTCTCCACAAATGGGTTTGTTTTTTTACTTCTGAAACGTCACAGAAAAAACGTTATAGTGAAAATTCCACGATGACCTGTTTGGAGCAGCGAAACCCTAGAATCAAAAGCTCTGATACCAAATGTTATGAAACCAGCTGAAGAAAAGATAGAAAAGATAGATCAACTCCTTAGAATTCAGCCTCTTCGAGGGGGAAAACTCCTTTACATTACATAAATGAACAATTCTTGGATGATTCAAATGGAAAGACATCATCTCTATATATAAGAGTCTAAGGGGTCATAACATAATCAGAGCCTACATAACAATAATAATGTAAGGGCACAATAATAACAATAGTGGGCTTCTATGGGGCTCAATAGTAACAATATGGGCACTACGTGGGAACATAAATATAATAAGTGGGTTTTACTAATAACAATAAGGGGTTAGACTAGTAGTATAGGGGCCTAACAGCGACATTATTGGTGCTGCCCATTTTGTATTTAGTGTCCAAGTGGAATTTGTTGGAGATATGTAGACCACTTATGATGGTGATTGTTCTATAATTCCCTTCTGTCTGTATAAATAGAAGAGGTCAGTGATCTGTGTGGATGACCATCTCCTTCCCTAGAATGTAATTATTCCATTACCAGCAAGCCTACACGATGGAATACATTTCTCTATCATAGGCGGGGTACTTGTGAAATGTATGAGAAAGTGTCTCACTATGATAGGTCATTGGATGCTCGCTCATATTGGATGACGACTGCACCAATAGTATAGTCGGAGGAATCTGACTCAATTTGAAATAGATGTTGTAGGTCTGGAAATGTGAGTACGAGTGTAGAGTAGAGGCGGTGCTTCAACTCAATGAATGCCTTTTGTTTGGACTTGGCCAAGAAAATTTTACTTTCGCTCCACCCTTGGTAAT
This sequence comes from Pinus taeda, assembly GCA_000404065.3. NCBI lineage: Eukaryota > Viridiplantae > Streptophyta > Pinopsida > Pinales > Pinaceae > Pinus > Pinus taeda. The sequence goes on from APFE031087669.1 coordinate 113,980, forward strand.
CTGACTCAAAGGCCAAGTGATATGGGAGAATCCAACACAAGCCTTTGATGAAAATTTACAAAGCCCAAAAAATTGTGAAGCTCTATTAGAGTGGTCGGGACTGGCCAATGTCGAATGACTTGGATCTTAGTCAGATCCACATGCACGCCATGCTCATCTATGATGTAACCTAGATATTGGACTTGACTCATGCCAAAGGTGCATTTATCAAATTTGGCACATCGTTCGTGTTGTTGAAGTGTTTAAAGGACCTGCCAAATGTGTTTCAAGTGTTATTCCTAACTCTTGTTGAAGATGAGGATGTCGTCCATTTAAACAACCACGAATGACTTGGTGAAGGACCAAAAGGTATCAGCCATTAGCCTCATAAAAATAGCAGGGGTATTTGTCAACCTGAAGGGCATAACCAACCATTTATAAAGGCCTTCCATGGATTTGAAGGAAGTCTTCTAGATATTTGTGGGCTCTATTGGAAAATGGTGATAGCTAGACTTCATATCAATCTTGCTGAAATTATTGGCCCCCTTTAGTTGGTCCAGAAGGTCATCAATCTGTGGGATTGGATACATGTTTCTGATAATGTTTTTGTTTAATGCTCAATAATCAATGCAAAGCCTCCACATCCCATCCTTCTTCTGTACAAGTACAATTAGTCTCCCACAAGGCGAGGAACTTGGTCGAATGTGTCGTGTTTGCAATAAATCTTGGATTTCCCTCTTGATCTCCTAATTTTCCATAATGGAGTGGAGATATATTGACCTGTTGTGTAGAGGTTCTCTGGGAGTCAGATGGATCGAATGTTTGACCTGAAAGTGCAAGGATACCCCTGTGGGTGAGGAGAATATGCCCTTGTATTCTTCCACAACCATATCCACCTACTTCTGCTATGTGGAGGAACCCTTCCTGGGGGCCATGGATGTGTCCATGATCTTCCTCTTTGTTTGAGAGCGAATCATAAAGAAAAAAAATTCTCAGTCTGGGAGATTATCTTACTATTAGTAGTGCTAGACCTGCCAATATGTCAAGGGGATCTCTCTAGTAATAAGTCCCAATTATACCTCAAACTATTTGGTGTAGGACTCCCAACAGTTGTTCGTAAGGTAATGCCTTGACTGCGATGTCGCATAGAGGCATGTAAGATAACTTTCTCAGTAGAAAGGATATGACTGATTCAGTGAGTCAAGGAATGAGTATGAGAGGTTCCAACACTTCAAAGGGAGAGGAAGGTGAAGATGAGTTCCAGGTTGAAAGGGATCAGTCCCAACTCGAATAGGAACACATAACATAAAGGACATGAAATGATTCTGGCAGATCGGTCGACATGGATGCAAAAATCACAACATACAAGGTAAGATAACATGAACAACACTCAAGGATCAGTCTAAGATGAGTGTGATGGTTGATATAAAAAGCTTTAGAGAAAGGTTTGCCTGATGTCCGATAGAGTAGTTGACACAAAAGTTGACAACATTGACAACATGTGCAACACAAAAACAACAAGATTCATATAATTGTATACAAATCAGTTCATATATAAGTACGTAAGTTAAACAACATATATCATTAAGGCAACCAGAGCAGTCCAACTACAATAACAACATATGCATGAAAATGTGTTGCCTATTATTATATAAAGAAGTGTAAGTCACAATCATACAATACACCATGTAAACCTACCAACCCCATCAGTGGAACATTACATCCACATCCGCTTGCTCCTCCAAAGAGATGTACTAGCTTCGTGCAGTGGAGAAACTAAGGTGCATTACAATACTGTCCAAGCCTTCTTCAAGATAGTCTTAGTAGAAGCTTGGTTGCCCAAAAATATATGCAATGAGTTATGAGGGACTATTTATAGCAAAGGGTGGGGTGATCCTTGACATTCCCCTTTGTGACAGTTCAGTTACCCTCATGATTCTTCACCTACCCTATGACTGTTACATCCAAATGTTGACACTTAACTTACACTTGACATGACTCAACATTACAATGCACATGTACTCATGTGAGACAACATCACTTGAGCAAGCCTTGCAAGACTTCACCGACACTCAGTCTGTTGTGGTGAGACCAATTCTTTGACATGCTTGTGATGGTAAAGTTGGTGATCTGATGCGAAGCTTGGTCATCCATGATGGTGTGCATGCACCTCATGGTGACATCTTGCTAAAGTGAACTCTTGCATCCGTTGCAATTGATGCATTGGTTTGGCCCCTTCATCCAACTCATCTGCTAACATGAACATGGTCTTCTTGGGTACGGTTGAACCGGAAACAAACTAATGTGTATTTTCCATGTTAATCACAAAGCATGTATTGGTGGTGATGTGCATCAACTTGCCAAAGTGCATGTTCAGCTCCAGTTGGAATTACTTCTTGTCTTCACCTTGGTGAGTGCGTTGAATGGGTTGGATTGCATGTGTGCGATCAACATCATGCATGCTGCTAGATCCTTTGCATGTGATCAACAACAATTCTCACCATGTTTTCTCTGTGTTAGCTATTGGGATGGATCCTTAACTCGTACTAGCGCAGTTGCATCTGTGAGTGCATGTTGTGCCCATTGTTGTTCCTATTCCTGCTACAACTCATTGGACTGTCTGTGCAACTTCATGTTCTAACTGAGTTGCTACTTTAATTGGAGACATGGCGATGCCCATATCAAGAAATCTTTCAGTCAAAAACCAAAATGAACATGAGAACTGACTTGCAACATACCTGGGTGAATCATCATGAAGGTTGTGCAATTTTGGCTAGGAGGTTAGGAGACCAACTACCATGACTGCAAAAGGCATAGTATAGGTTGTTGGGATATTGACTAACTACTGGAACTACAAAATGCACAATCCAGTTACGTAGTATGCTATTGGGATTTCGCAATGCTCGACTCGAGCTGGGAAAGACTGTTAGCCCAAGGATATATTTGGGCCAAGTAGCCACTGAACTCCATAAATGTGCAATTTAGTCTAGGAGGCCAATGCCAGGCTAGAACGCACAAATCTAGAGAGAAACGTTAGGCTTCCTTCTCTAGATTTTGTAATGTAGCCTTGGTGAAGGTAGATACTGGGCTAGGTTGGCCTGACTCACCAACAGGAAACTAAAAGCAAGTAAGTCGATGAAATGTGTGGCAACACTAAGTGATAACAGAAGTGATAAATAGTGTATGCAAAATATGAATGAAATATTAAGCAAATAGATCAACATGCATGTGGGTGAGGCAGTTCACCGATTGGGTGATCGTCCATGCAAAACAGTTTCATGCATGCGACAATAGTGAGATAGCAATGAAAATTGAAACAGAGCTAGGACAAGATAGAATACATGTAAACGATAGAAGACACTAAAATAAATCAAGAAAACAACACTCACACAAGCGAATACACAAAAAGTAACAGAAATTTTGTACAAGGCATTGGAAGCGAGATTACCCCAAAACATTTCAGCTGAATGTGCTGACTACTCCTATATGTGGTGTGGAATGTCAGAGCTACAAGGCTAATCTGAGGAATGAGCTCTACAACGTCCAGTTGATGAGTTTTGATAACTTTGAGGTTATGATGCGCATGAAATAAATCTAAGGGAAGCGACACTTGGACGAATGTTTCGGAATTACTCCTTGCATGTAACCTACAAATGATAAACATAGATCCTTGAGACAAGGGATGCCTTTGCATGTTGTGTTGGGAGAAGAAACCTATGCATACAATTCTATTTTTTTTAGTATCGAAGGGAACCGATCAACTCAGATACACATGTAAGCGACTGCTTGACTGCTAAAGAAAAATGTGCATCTCTGAATGTAAGTTGGGCTGCTTGCCCAACGGGATTACACAATTTCTAGGCAAAACTGTTGAATGCTACCCAGATTTTCACAAATCGTAGGCTGAATAACATGTTGATGGAAAAAATTACACAAGTCCTGCTCGGAGGGTTGGCTGGCAGAATTTCCTAATCTTGCAACCTAGTAAGATGTGAGAGGGAGTTGTGTAATTCTTGGAGGGAAGGCAAATTTCCCTCCAGAAATGTGAAAATTTAACTGGGAAGATGCTCATCCTATAGTTGGACCAAGTCTAAGTGAGAAGCTTGTGAAGGGAACAGATCAAACTATGATTGGCAGGTTGCCTTTGAGCAAGAAAGACACTAAAGTTTGAGGACTTGACGAAGCAATGCAAGCTACTATGAAGGTTGGGAGGGAGGCTCCAAAATAGGCCAAGGGAAAATTTTGGAGAGTGGTTGTAGCCGCTACAACACTCACTTAATTTTTGAGCAGAGATCAAAGAGATGGTGGTAGGAGGGGCTACCTTTGGTATCCTATATAGCTTGTGACCCAAAGAAATAATAACAGTGCGAGGCCTCGACTCATATACAAAATGATGATTCTACAAGTATGCTTGGCTTAATAATACATCACAAAATTCAAGAGTATCAACATCACATAATACATCATTTGTGAAGGGATTGATGTTTTATGGAAGGTGGCACTACTGGCTGACATGGAGATCTCGTCCTTGGTGAAGCCACCTGATGGTGTATGGATGTAGGTGTGGTGTGATCACTAGGCCCAACTTCCATGACCTTTGCTGAAATGAGTTTCTTTTGGCTCCCACTATCGACAATGAATTTCAGTGGTGAACCCTTCCCCCACATCTATGAGTGGAAGAGATGCTCCCTCTCCTACGAATATTTGAGCTCAATCTTCTTGATGGTGGTGGTGGCAACAATGGCATTGGTCTCTCCATAAATAATTTTCTTCCCTTTTTCATTCCCCTTTTCGTGTTTTGACTCAGAGTCAAAACATGCATTTGATTCTAAAGCCTTCACCTCAACCACCAGTGATTGCTTAGCTCGAAAGTAACTTGTGTTATGAGTGGGGCTCTTATGGAATTTACACCAATTCCTTGTGTCCTTCTTTGTCTTGGTGGTGTTTCTCCTTTCATGTGTCTTCAATGGGTTTTCCTGGGTCACCCTGACTTGGATTTGCCCTTTGTTCTACAGTTTGGGGATGCCTTTTCCTTGCTTTAGCTTTGTAGATCCAAAGTCTCACTTCTTTTGTTTTAACTTCTACTCGATCTTAACAGCATATCCGTAGGTGCCATCAAACGAGAAGATGTCTATGAGCTACATCTCATATTGCATGTATTTTGAAAAAGAACTGTGGTACTTGAGTACCAAATGCCGCTCAAAATCCTTGATCCCCAACTTCATGCGAAAGGCATGAAAAATATTAGTGAGATTTGGAACGTCTTGGTACCTTCCCTTTTGTAGTGTATCCCACTTTGTGTACTTACCTTCATATCTCTCGACAGGGTAGTAATTCTCCTTGATGGTGTCTCAAAAAGAGTTTCAAGTCAGTGGAGATGAAAACAATGAGGATTTGCTCTCATCCTTCTATTCACAGTAGGTTTCCCACTAGTCCTTGACATGGGGGGCGACTTTGAGGAGTAGAAAAGTAATAGTTTCCCTACTAGAAAAATAATGAACCAAAAAATACACTTTCAATATATTTAACTATCTATCTATGGTGTATGCATCTATTTGACATTCAAATATGGGAATATCAAAGTTGACTTGTACCTTGAAGGGAGTGGTGCCTCCAAAGTGGCTTCTGTATGAAGATACATCACCTGTGGGAATTCACCAAAGGATTTGGAAAAAGTTGTCTATCATCATGTTCCTTTGTCACTCAAGGGATTATTTGAACAATATTTTGAAGGGAATTGTTGCTCCCTTGTCTTTCTTTTCTTCCACCTTTAGTGGCCGTTGGGGTTTGTGAGGCTAGTCTTGCAAAGTTTCAACCAGTTAAAGGCCTAACACCTTAGACCTTAACGTCATTGGGGACATGCAAAGAAAAATAGAGCAAGAGAAGACCACTCTGATACCACTGATCCTAACTTATGAAAGAATGGAACAAAATATAGATATAAACATAAACACAGAGCTGTAGTAGGAATAAAACTTCAATTCATTAATATCAATGAACTGAAATATGCTTACATAAAAAATGGAAATAAACTAGCTTAGGGGATGGTTTCTTATCTTTGAGAGGAGATGTGGTGGTTGTTAACATTGAAAAATCGTACACTTGAGAGTACAATCCAGAAGACATTAAAAGTGTCTAGCTAAATGCATAGGTGGACATTTTTCCACATGAGTACATTATGAAGATTTAAAAATCAAAAGTTATCGTAAGGATCAAAGTTTATAAAGCAATTGAATTAAGGTCATACATATATTTCTTTGATAAACACATGTAGGCAACATAACCTCCAAAAGTTGTGCAGTTGTGGAAAAGGTTGACTTAGCAATCTGAGACCACTCTACACACTTGGAGCTGATTTTCTGACATGTGATCGGCCTAGTACAACTGAATTCGAGTCACCTTTGAGAAGTGAAACCCTCAATGCAACCCTCTCATCCTACTCATGTGTCTTTATCATACATGTGCCAAGCGAGGGAAGAGGAATTCAAAAGACTCTATATAAAAAAGAGACATTGTTATTCTGGCCAAATTGTTATTTGAGCAAACCACCATTTCATTGTTGAAACCAATGAAGTGAAGAGCACTAGCATGTTGGCCAAATTTCTTCTAACCAACTGAACGTCTTAGTGAGTGAAGAAGAACCCACCCTTTGGAAAGTCTTCACACTTCTTTGAGAGAGAGGAGAAAATTGAAAAGAGATAGAGGAAAATAAACCCCCTTACTAACGATTTTTGAGCTCCCTAGCTCAAAGAATTCTTTTCAAGTGTCTAAGATTCTAATTGTATTCAACCTCTACCACTGACAATCAATAAAGGGATATTTTTCCATATATTATTGATGTGTTTACTCCATTTCAGCATTGCTTTGTTTATGTATCTCTATTTTAAGTTTATGTTTATGTATGCATTGCTTCCACTATCTACAATGGTGTGTTGATTTAAGTTTGTCCACTAATAATACTAATTTTGACTGTGATCCTATGCAAGTAACAATCCACTGCTAACCGGGTGTTTTTTGGTACACTTGTGCTTCAAAAAAACCAGAATAGGAATGGATACCATATTGATCTCTTTTCATTATTCTAGATATTTTTTGCAACACCTCCTTTGTGCACAAACGTCCTTTAAGGCGCTCTTCACCTCCTCAGATTTTTTACAGTCCCCCAGGATCTATTTTGAGCCCGTGGAAGTGAAAAAAATTCAAGTATTTCTCGCTCATGCAAATTTTTTCTAACAGATTTGGAGCATGTGTTTATTTCTGCAAAAACCATGGATTGCACGTCTATTTCTGCAAAACCTGCGCGAAAAATAGAAAGAAAGGAAAATCCTTGTATTTTTCAATTTTCTTAGGTGATTGGCAGCGTTTAGTGAATTGCCTTCACTTCTACATTCTGTGTTTTCTGTTCAATACTCGTAATTTCTTGAATGAACCCTAATTCATCAAGAAATTAGATGCTTTTTGTATTTGCAACAAATACCAACATATCTTAATTAGGGAGGAAAGTAAGTGGCCAAAATCCACATAGGTTTTCAAACTATTTTTTCCTAAATTTTATGCAAATTACATAGCTTAATTAGTGAAGGAGTAAGTGGCCCATTATCCATAAATCTTACTACTAACCAAAGCATTTTTGGGACTAGGATCAAATGTTACTAGAGAAAGTAAGTAATCTCTAATTTCCTTGGGACTCTTAGATGAATTTGGGATTTCATATGAAAACCTTCTCGAAAACATTTGAATTTTCATCTCCCTTATTAAACTCCACATAGTTTAATAGGAAAAAAGTAAGTGGCCCTTAATCCACAAATATATTTATTTTTTCCATGCAAGGAACAAGCAACAGTTAGCGTAATTAGAAGGATACTGAAAAGAATCATCGCATATCCACATCTTATCATAATTTGTATGCTCTCTTGCATCACACAATAAGCCTTCATAAGCTTTTTACTCAAGGACCATCCAGATTTTGGGGCTTTGGTTACTTAGTATATTTTGGCTTACGAAGTCACTCCATAAGTGAATTAAGGCTCTTTAAATACAACCATTACTTGAAGAAATTAAATTTCCCCATAGGGGCCACCAAAAATTTTATAGTTCAGGTTAGGACCATTGGGAGTAGGCATCCCATAAGCTGCCATGGTCATGTTACATCAAAGAAACATAATTGTTGACCTTTTAGGGAGCTTAAAATCCTTCAATCACCCCATAGAAAAGAAAACTCAACCATGGAAGAGACTTGATATAGAGGGAGTTTGGATTAGGTCCAATGCATTTGATAATCTTTGGGGCTACAAGACCCATCTAGTGCTCAGTACTAGTAACTGACTACCAAGAACCTAAATATTCGAATGCTCACATGGGATGAATGTACTTATTAACCAAATCTAGGGCATCTGTAGTATACCTAGGGGGGATAGTATGGGGTACAGAGGAAGGTACCCAAGGGAAAAATGTAATAATGGGATGGGCCATAGTAATACATAAAGTGGTAAACCCATATCATGTAAGGGACCACAAGTAGTTAGCAATAATTTAATAAGCCCATTGTATCAGATAAATAGTATTGATGGAATCATGGTAATGACCCATGGTATTGTATGTATGAGGCCTATATAGAGGATAGAGACTTCCCATTGAGAGATGTCAAGGAATATTGTATGGACAAGCATATGGCTTGTGGAGTGTTTTCCTTCCTTAAGGAGTGATTGTATGGTGTTACCCTACCTCAAGGGTTTGATATTAATAAAGTGAAGCATTTCTATATTCAGATATTGTTATTTCTTGGGTTTATTTCTATTATCATATATTTTTGGTTCAAATCTATAACAAGTGGTATTGGACCACTTTCGAGGGCCGGTGGTATCTCCATTTTTTGCATAATTGTTTTTGGCTAGAGACGTGTTCTGGCATCTTTAAACCATGGGATTTTTAGTTGAGCACATAAACCCGTAGATTTTGGGAGGCATGCACATAGGAAATACAAGAGGTGTTCACGGTTGTTGGAATCCCTTGTAATGCCTGTGGGTACCCCTTAGACTAGTAGCGCATTAGATAGAACCACGCACAGACTATCTTCCATGTACCGTCTAGGTATATTGGAAACATCCTAGGCTCACATGAAACCTCATAGTAGATAAATTATCAGTTTTCTTTCTGCTACAGTACACTGAGAACAACACTTGAGGAGATTACTTGCACATACAATATGGTAGTTAGGTAGTATGACTAAGGGTATGGTTGATCCTCCTTAGTTAGTGCCCTGAAAGATTGGGCCAAGTACTATTATTGGACCCTTATGTATATTGCGAACTATAACACGTGACACTCCTTGAGACCATAGTTCCCTCATCTCTCTGAAGATCGCCCATCATCTTCTTTGCCATATCAGATCTAGCAGTTGGGGTTTTGTTACTGCCGCAACATTTAGGTCCACCAATTCAGGGGCTACCACCATAATACCATTTAGATCTAGCTGCTAGGGTTCGGTCACTACCACAATCCAACTCACTTTCAGTAGTTGAGGGTTTCATAGGCATATCTGACCATCTGTGCAGGGAGACTTGTGGCTCCTATACCTTGGGTTGATTCTTGGAGGACATTGGACAGGATTAACTTTTCTGGAAATTGGCTACTGCAATAGTGATAAGCGATGACTAAAACACCATTCGGACTAAAAAAAAAAAGAATTTGAGGCCCGCTCGAGATGCTTATATGAGACTTAGCCCATAAGAATCAAGATGATGAGCTAAGCGTGGTGGTACCATTCACTTGTCAGCTTCAATTTTCTAGTGGTCCCGAATTTTTTCAAAGTGAAGACGAGCGACCCATATTTGTCTATGGTAGAAACCAAAGCTCAAGCCATGGCCAATGCTAAGACTGATACCATTGAAAAAAATTGGGTTGGATAATGGATCAGCTAAAGACATTAACATAAATGGTCACAAAGGGAAAGTCAGGGTTACAATCAGAGGTAGATGGTTTTAAGGAAGACCTTGAAGGATAATCTAGCCATCATCTTCACTTCCATGGAAATCACTAACATTCCCACCCTCGACCTCCCAAGCTGGACATGTACGAATTTGATGGCTATAATCCGGCAATATGGGTAGCAGAAATGGAACAATATTTAACTCTGAATCACATGGTAGATGATGAAACTAAATTACGTGTGGAAGGCCTTTACTTGGACCAAGAAAGATGGAAATGGTGGGAGTGACATCATAAATGCTATCCAAGGACAATTACTTGGCAGGTGTTCGCAAAATCCATTTGTGATCACTTTGGTCATGAATCTATTTTTTTGGGTCGTCTTACTAAGCTCAAATAGAAAGGCACAGTAAATGACTATATTATAGCCTTTGAGAAATTGACCTTCCACATAGTAGGTCTGGGAGATGAATTCTACTTGGAATGTTTTATAAGTGGTCTCAAAGAAGACATCCAAGCCCATGTCCAAATGCACCACCTAGCCACATGGATGGAAGCTTGCACAAAGGCTATCAAAGTGGAATGTGCTTTAGTGGCTCAGTTGCCTTGTCCAAATTTCATAGCCAAGGGATGCCCCACCCAGGCTCAGGGCGCTACCCAAACACTTAAGGTTCAAAAGGTGTCCCCTGCAAAAATGGGTGAAAGAAGGAAGCAAGGATTGTGTTACTATTGTGATGACAAATACTCCCTGAGGCATAAATGTAAGGAACCCAAATTCTTTCAAATTGAAGCTACTGATCACATTTCATCTGAGGAAGCCCCACCCTTTGAGGGACAAGAGGAGGAATATGAGGACAACGAGCAGTACAATGTGCTCCCAGCTACACCAGAAGAACCATTTGTCTCGCTCCATGCTTTGGTAGGCATTTCTTCTCACCAAACTCTCAAAATCATAGGTTTTATTAAACATCTCCCGGTAGTACTATTGATTGATAGTAGCTGCATGCATAAATTTATCCATCATAGACTTGCAAAGGCTATTCATTGTTTTTTCAGAACAGACTCTAATTTCTAGGTCCAAATTACTGACGGGGGGACCATGAGATGTGAAGGCCGTTGTCAAAATATCAAACTTCACATGGGAGATTACCACCTAAAGACCCACATGTTTTCCATCAACATGGGTGGTTATGACATTGTCTTGGGTGATGAATGGCTCCACACAGTAGGCCCCATCATAATGGATTTCTAGGAGTTATATATGAGCTTTAAGAGAATGACCACATGCATACCATCTGCGGACTCCAGCCAGATACTCCTTCTATCATTAGCTCGAATTGAATGGAAAATTTGTTAAAAAGGGCCATCATGGAGTTATCACCCAATTTAATGCCATCTAGACCATCGATCCCACTACTCTTCATATTCATCCTGAGATGCAACAGGTCTTAAAGAGCCACCTGTAGGTCTTTGGAAAACCTCACAAGATTCCACCCTCTAGAGGGGAACATGATCATAGCATCAATTTGGTCCCAGGGGCACAACCACCGAATGTGCACCCATATACATACCCTTTTTCCCAAAAGAATGAAATTGAAAAAATCATCAAGGAACTCTTGGAAGTCAGTTTCGTTCCTTTTCGCATTAGTCCTTATTCATCACCTGTGGTCATGGTGCTCAAGAAAGATGGGGAACGCTGCATGTGTCTAGACTTCAGGGCCCTCAAAAAGCTTACCGTCAAAGATAAATTCCCTATCCTAGTTGTTGATGATTTGTTGGATGAACTAAATGGTTCTCAATTCTTTACTAAGCTAGATCTTCGCTCAGGCTATCACCAAATACACATGAAAGAAGTAGACATTCCCAAGATGGATTTCTGAACTCATGAAGGTCATTATGAATTCTTGGTAATGCCATTTTCTTTGATGACATTCTCATCTACAACCTCACATGGGAAAAACATCTTCAACATGTAGACCTCCTCTTGCAACTGCTCTGGAAGTATAAATTATTTTTCAAATTGTCCTAGTGCTCTTTTTGCATGGAATAAGTTGAGTATTTGGCCCACATTGTAGGGCGTGATGGTGTTAGAGTGGATCCCAAAAAGATCCAAGAAATGCAGGATTGGCCCCAACCAAATACCTTGAAGAGTTTGAGAGGATTCCTCAGTCTCACCAGCTATAATTGAAAATTTGTCAACAATTATGGTTGCATTGCTAGACCCCTCACTCACCTTCTCAAGAAAAGTTCATTCCTGTGGTCGAAGGAAGCACAACAGGCATTTATGGCTCTCAAACAAGCCATGTGTTCCACTCCAGTATTGGCACTACATGACTTCACCAAATCTTTTGTGATTGAATGTGATGCTTCATGTATGGGTATTCAAGTTGTCTTAATACAGGAAGGTCGACCCTTTACCTTCACTAGACAACTATTAAATGGGAAACATCTAGGAAAATCTACCTATGAGAAGCATATGATGGTCATATTACAAGCAGTGGATACCTGGTGACCATACTTATTGGGGCAGCATTTCCAAATCCATACAGACGATCAAAGCCTCAAATATTTTCTTGAGGAACAACTATCCTGGCCACAGCAAAATAAATGGCTAGCCAAAATGCTGGGATATGATTATGAGATAATTTTAAAGAAAGGGTGCAAAAATATTGTAGCAGATGCTTTATCACACCAATTTGAGGAGGACAACACCTTTCTAGAAATCTCTCTTCCCATTCCAGATTGGATTGAAGAAACCTACAAGCAATGGTTTTCACATCCTTCACTCTCCCAACTCATTAATAACTTGTGAGAAAATCCTAATTCCATAGTGGGCTACTCTTGGAAGGATAAGATTCTTTGATACAAGGAATAGAGTAGTGATATCACCGACATCCACCTTCAAAATGTGCATATTGGCAGAGTTGCATTCATCTCCCACTGTAGGCCATGCAGACTTTTAGAAGACTTACGCTCGCACTCGTCCTTCATTCTTTTGGACAGACATGAAAACTGACATTCTTATTTTTGTAGCTAAAGGTGATGTGTATCAGTGCCACAAAGGATAAACAGTCAAGTCTGAGGCACTTTACAACCATTGCCCATCCCTGCCTCAATCTAGATGAATGTTTCTATGGATTTCATTACTGGTCTTCCAAATTTAGGAAAGAAGTCAGTCATCATGGTGGTTGTGGACATACTTTCTAAGTATGCTAATTTTTGTGCCCTAACTCACCCAATTTCCCCTACTTTGGTGGCTCAATCTTCCATGGACCAGATCTTCAAACTGCATGGCATGCCCACTTCCATTGTGTCTGATTGTGATGCACTCATCACCGGCAACTTTTGGCGAGAAATTTTCAAGCTACAAGGCACCCAACTCCATCGATGTACTTCCTATCATCCCCAAACTGATGAACAAATTGAAGAAGTCAACAAATGTCTCGTGACCTACCTCAGGTTCTTCACTTCAGAAAAGCAACATCAATGGGTATAGTGGTTACCTCTAGCTTAATGGTCGTATAGTACTAACTATCATGCCACCACCAAGATGACTCCATATGAAGCAATTTATGGTCAACATCCCCCTTGACCTACTTCTTGTATCCCTGTATTCTCTAGGGTGCAAGCAGTGGATAAACTCCTATAGATCCATGCAACCATGCTAGCCCATCTCAAAGATAATTTCCATCAAGCTCAGAATCACATTAAGTAACATGCAAACCAACATCGTTCAGAGCGCACATTTCAAGAAGGGGATCAAAGATTCTTGGGGATACAACCATACAAGCAAACATTACTCAAAGACAAGGGCCATCATAAATTATGTCCAAAATTCTATGGACCTAATCAAATACTTCAACACATTGGAGAAGTAGACTACAAGCTAGCCTTGCCACCCAACACAAAAATCCATCCCGTCTTCCATGTATCATGCCTCAAGAAAGTGGTGTGGAACAATTGTAAAATTCAAACCAGTCTACCTGAATTGGATGAAGAAGGTCCAATCTGGCTCCAACTTGAATAGGTCCTTGACACATGAGAATGACATCTGCGTGGCCACACAATCAACGAAGTCATCTTCAAGTGGAAAGACACCTCTCCAGAAGATGCGACTTGGGAACCAACTACTATTCTTCAGCAATTTTTGCAGCTTCAACCTTGAGGACAAGGCTATTTTTATGGGGGAGGGCATGTTAGGGTCCAACCCTAATTTCCTTATTTATGTAATAGGGTCAAGTCATAGGTATATTTAGTAAAGAGTCAATAAAGCCCATATTAATAATTGTAGGTGGTTGACCCACATTTATAGAAATGGAACATAGTTAGTTGCAAACGGGCCATGGTATTAGATAAATGGTATTAAGAGAACCATGGTATTGACCCATGGTATTGCATGTATGAATTCTATATAAAGGATAGAGAATCCCCATTGAGGGGTGTCGTGTCTTATTTTGTAATCGAGCCCTGCTCTATTGGAGGTTGCCCCCTCGAAGAGGCAATTGAATATTGCTTTCATCTCTGAATAATAAAACACATGCTATTACTTCTCATTTATTTCTGTGTTCTGGGTTATGTTTCTTCATATATTTGGTATTCTAGCATCTTCTCACAGGTCAAGAGTATAACAAGTGGCATCAGACCACTTTCTTGGACAAAGCAGATATTTTTTTTATTTTTCTGCAGGAAGTTTTTGGGCGACGAGTTTGAAGATAAGATTTGTACATTCTGGTGGAAAATTTGTAGAATCTAATTGTAGATTTGGGTTGTTTGCAAAAAAATACCCAATTGGAAAGAAAAAAATCGGTCGAATCGAAGTTTGGATGAGGGAGATATCACTGATTTAAAAACTTAGTTGTGTTGCAGACATTTTTAGAGGCAGTGAGTTTACAGATCATATCTATATGTTATGGGGCAATATCTGCAAAATCTGATTACAGCTCTTGGTTTTTTGCAAAAAAAACCCAATTTGAAAGAAAAAAATCAGCCAAATTGAAGTCAAGATGAGGGAGATATCATTGATTTAAAATCAGCTGTGTTGCAAACTTTTTTTCGTGGTGGCAAGTTTGTTGAATAGATATGTACGTTCTGGGGAAATATTTGTATAATTTAATTGCATCTCTGGGTTCTTTGTGAAAAAATACCCAATTTAAAAAAAAATCGATCGAATCGGAGTCTGGATGAGGGACATAGTGCTGGTTAAAAATCAGCTCCTTTTTTAAAAAATATTGCGACGTTGGGACAACTACAGCACAAATATGAAATTCCAATGCCTAGATTAGGATTTTTGTCACATGGGAAGATGCAAAATGGTTTTTCCATTTCCGAAAACAGGTAATAATAGGAATTCTGAGCAATATTGACTAAATGTTGGCCATTACAAGTTTTTTCCAAGTAAGTGATTTTTTTTCAAAACCCTCTTCATGGTAGTTCTATAGTTTATAGGAAAATATAATGGTCCTACTATTGAATAATTCATTAAAAAAAAAGTCACTATGGGAAAAACAGTGGAAAAGTTTCGTATGTCCTAGTTTGAAAGATGAAGCTACCATATGGTGGAGTTCCCTTGATGGCAAGAAGTTGTACAAACTTTGAGATGAAGAATTTGAAAAAGTCGTTTTAGGCAAATGGTCTCATGCTAGAAAATAGTAGAACGGGACATGTAATGGGTTATTTTCTACTGGCATCTCCTTATTGCAGGTTCATGGATGTATTTAGAAAGAGAAGATAATTGTGTATATAAATCCTAGCTGCAAGCAAAATCTTATAAATGTTAATTTGACAAAAAAATTGCAAGTTCCAACAAAACAAATGGAGCGCACACAGGTTAATAATGAGGAGGTGCAAGTTTATAAAGATTTGAAGATTTCTATGGACAAGTATGTATTGCATTCTAATTTTTATGCTTCAGATATGGCTATTGTTGATTTTGTTTTGGGATACCCTTAGATGGAATCTATGGGTACTATAAATATTAATGTGTCGAAGAAATTCCTGAAGCTCTGGTATAAAAAGAAGAAAATTACATTACAACATATTACCATCAATAAATAGGTAGAGTCCAAGGAGGCTGAAGTAGAAGATGTTCCAAGGACTAACACATCAGATGATGAACCCTTGATGGTCGACAACCAAACAAACATCAAAACAGGTATGAGAAAAACAGGTAGAGTCTAAGGAGGCTGAAGCAGAAAGTGTTATAGGTATGAAATTTGTGGTTGAAGTAATATTAGAAGATAAGTAACAACAATATACACCACAACATGTACCAGATACTAGTTAGGCTCCATTAGGTGGTGAATTAAAGAAATATATACCGTTGGTTAAAACTTCAGCATATCACCACCCGCATCACCCCGCAAGAAAACAACCTACAAGATGGCAAAGTATTAACCACAAGGACAACAACCCCTGCATGATAGATAAAGAGTGGCGACGATCAACCTACTACACATCAACACAAAAGAGATGCTAGGGTCAACTTCCATCTCAAGCGAGTGAGGCGCCAGCTAAATTGTGTGTTCAACCTTCTCTAGGATGGCTAGATGCATGTGCATGGTACCAGTGGACTACTCTTTTGATTAGATCTTATTATTTGTGTTCTTATTATTTTTCAGGGACGAAACATGTTTAAGGGGGGTAGAATGTAGTATACCTAAAGGGATAGTATGGGGTACAGAGAGAGGTACCCAAGAGAATAATGTAATAATGGGATGGGTTATAGTAATAAATAAATTGGTTAATGCATATCATGTAAGGGACCACAACTAGTTAGCAATAATGTAATAAGCCCATTGTATTAGATAGATGGTATTGAGAGAACCATGGTAATAACCCATGGTATTGTATGTATGAGGCCTATATAGAGGTTAGAGATTCCCCATTGAGAGATGTCAAGGAATATTGTATGTATCTCTTAATTCCTTGGCTGTTAGAAGGCGTCACCAGTTCTTTCCTAGGTATACTACAATTTCGCAGCTCCAAACAAGTCATCATGGAATTTTCACTATAACTTTCATTATGTGCATTTTAGAAGCTAAAACTGAAACCCATTTGTGGTGAAATCATTCGGAACATCGGTCCAAATTTCAGATCTTGTCTCTCTATATTTTTAGAGATATGATATGAGGATGTTATGGTTATTGCAGAGTCCCAAATTACATTCCAAACAAGTGACCTTGGGAAAATTGTCATAACTTTCTCTCTGACCATTAGATTGAAATTTAGTAAGAAGTTACAAAAATCAGACACACTTTATTTTTATGTGTATCATTTTCAAATCTAAAGGTTGAAACAGTGACACGTGGCATGTCATACAAGTTCGCTCTACTAAAAAGTTATATGATCAAGTCATATTAGGACATTGGGTAAAAGAATTCCTTGGAGAATCCAATTTTGATTAGACGGGTGGCATTGTAAAGAGAACTCAGAGGGCTATCACAGGAAGAAATTTCAGACCTTGGAGATATGTAATTACAGAGATACAATAGAATCAATATCGCACTTCTAAAGTGAAAAAAGGTGTGTAGTCTTTTTAAAATTTTCCATAAGTTTGGGTTGAAAAATTAGTTTGAATTTCAAAGGGCATAGTGAAGCATAATTATAATTAATTGATGTCCCGAAGAAAGAAAATGGGAACACCTAGTAAGCAACCTGAAAGCTCTAGCATGACTCCTGAAGAAGAGGAAGAAATGTAACATGATATATCAAAATTACGAGATCAAGTGCAACAAATTTCACTCTCGCAAAAGGTAACAAAAGCTAAAAGTAATGGTTTAGAGAAAGGTGTGGAAGCTAAGATGAATGGTGTCGAAGCTAATATGAATTGTGTGCAAGTTGGTATGGATGGTGTGGAAGCTAAGATGAATGGCATGGATGGTAAGATGGATGTTATAGAAGAAAAACTGAAAGACAACATGCAAGATTTGAATACAGATTTGACTAAGTTGCTACAAGAAATGCTTACTAATGGTGAAAGAGTAGTAAAGTAAACTCATGATGAGAACAAAAGAAATGTTAATCATGATTTCTTAGATTGTACCATTAGATTGAAGACCCACCATGTTCCAAATATTGATATGAGGAAGTTTGATGTCAAGGATCCCGTAACATGGATACTACAGTTGGAGAAATATTTCGATCTCCATAATGTGAAAAACACACAAAAGGTACACATTGCAACTTTATATTTGGAAGCAAATCAGTTTGTATGGTATCGATGCCTTTTCTCTCATAAAAAAATTGTGACTTAGGCAATTTTTATAGAAGAAATGATAACACATTATGAATATACAAAAAGCAACACTTTTTTAGCCCACTGATAAACCTCAAACAAAATGGTTCAATTATGGATCACATTGAGGACTTCCAAAAACTGAATATAAGGATAAAATATATTCTAGAGGAGCATAGGATTGATGTGTTCTTAGGGACTTTAAAGAATAACATCCAACATGAGGTTCACCTTTGGGAACCTAACTCATTGGAGAAGGCATTCATGTTGGAAAGAAAAATGGAAAGCAAGATTATGGAAACAAGGAAGCCTACCACTCACAACTATAAGGATGGAACTGTTGTTTCCCCTAGCCTTGCACAATCTACAAGGTTGACACACCAACAATTGGAAGAAAAAAGAGAAAAAGGGTTTTGTTACAGTTGTGATAGAAAACAAACTAAAGGTTGTAAGTGTGCTGAGAAGAAATTATTTTACATAGATTGTGAATAGGAGGAAGAATAGGAACAAGAAATGTCAAAAGAAGAGGATATACACCAAGAATAAACCCTAGAGAAAGAAGAAATGAATCCGACCATATCTTGTAATGCATTGGTTAGAATTACCACTCCTCAAAATATCAAGATAGAAGGACATATCAAGAAGAAAAAGGTAGTAGTGTTGATTGATTCAGGCAGTACCCACAATTTTATTCATTATAAGATATCCAAGGAATTGAATTGATTCGTATATCCAGCACCAAAGTGTCAAGTGATGGTTGCAAGTGGAGGAATAATAAATTTCCGTGGAAAGAGCCATAATAAGCTATCCATGGGAGAATTGTATTGAATAGCCAAATTCTTTCCATTCCAATGGGTGGTGTTGATCTTGTACTAGGAGTCCAATGGCTACAATCCTTGGGTACACTAGCTTTTAATTCTCAAGAACTTTTCATGAAATTTTCTTTCGAAGGAAAGGAAGTTGAATTAAGAGTTATTGTAGGGAAACTAGGAAAGTTAGCCAGCTCTAATGGAATGACAAAGTTTCTAAAGAAAGAACAACGAGGTGTAATTGCACAATTATGTTAACTAGAGGTTCCCACATTGAAATCATCTATTTCTCCAGATCTCCAAAAAGTCTTTGATAATCATTCGAAGGTATTTGAGACTCCCAAAGGTCTCCCACCTATTCGTGATCATGGTCATGCTATTCATTTAATTCTAGGAAGTGTTCCCCCAAACATCAGGCCTTACAGATATCCCTATGCCCAAAAGAGTGAAATTAAATGTATGGTTGCAAAAATTCTAGAGGTTGGTATAATTCAACCTAGTCAAAGTTCTTTCTCTGCTCTAGTAGTATTGGTGAGAGAGAAGGATGGATCATGGGGCATGTGTCCAAATTATAGGGAGCTCAACAAGCTCACCATTAAAGATTAATTTCCCATTCCTGCAATTGATGAACTATTGGATCAATTTCATAGATCAATTTACTTCACCAAGTTGGATCTTCATTCAGGATATCATCAAATTATAATGAAGACCACAGACATTCTGAAAACAACATTTGGAACTCATGAGGGTCATTATGAATTTTTGATAATGCCTTTTGGCCTTATCAATGCACCTTCTACATTTCAAGGTTTGATGAATTCCATTTTTAAACCGTCCCTTAGAAAATTTGTGTTAGTATTTTTTGATGATATATTAATCTATATCAAGTCTTGGAAGGATCATGTTCAACATGTTGACAGGGTGCTCAAACTATTGGAGGAGAAATAATTATATGCAAAAATCTCCAAAAAATTCTTTGGAGTAGAAGAGGTGGAATATCTGGGTCATATTTTATCTCATGAAGGTGTTAAGGTAGACCCTAGAAAAATTAAACCATTAAGGAAAGGAAAATCTCCACATCCATTGTAGAATTTTTTTACAAATCAACTACCTCACTGATATCATGTAGAAATTTCACCTACAGATCCAACTGATATATGGAATGTACTAAAGCATAACACTAGATATACATCTACCATAAACTTTGCAGAAAATTAATGAAACATGAGCAACATCAAGCATGAATAGATATAACTGAGAATGAGAAGTAATCAACCATAACACAGAAGATATAACATGGGGAAAGCACCATCCTAAAACCCCATCTCTGTATTATCAATCAAGTGGAAGTCCTTAACAACATACAAAAAGAATCAACTCAAAAGCTATCTTGCTCTCTCTATACTCTGATGATGTAGCTCATGGACTATTTAGGTCTCTATATATAGGCTGCGCAAGTCCTCCAAGCCCCTATTTCCTTGCACAATTTTGATTGGGGTCCAATTACAGAACATGTGTGAATTGGACCAATTCATACCTATTGTCACCTCAGGTCCAACTACACAGTCATAGAAGGAAGAAGATTCCTTCCTCATGCAAGGAATATTCACAAGGAATATCCTAGCATCTAATAGTACATTGTCCCTCATATGATCTCAACTGGGTCTCTATTTGAACTAACATGCATGAGTTATCCATGAGGGAATACTCAGTTATCTGAAATACAATTGTTACCTGCATGCAAGCATTAACTAACTAAACTCTCATTAATTTAACAAAATGTTAAATTAGTCTAACTGGACTTGACTCAGTTAACTGAGACAACTAATTACAACTCAATATTACAATTCATCATTATCTCTTTAACTGATGGACAAATTCCTCAATTAATAGATAAACGGTTGCATGTCCTCACATAGACTTCAAGTTTGATTTTCCTTAACTAATTAACTCAAAATGAATTAATTAATTAATTTACAAACTACTATTAATATCAAACTCGAATTTTACTTCCTATTTTTAGTCCAGACACTGACTAAAATAGGAATCCATCCTGAACTGCCAAAAATAAAATGCTATTTTTAGCACTTCCATTTTTCATTCCCTCTTGCCCAATCCAGCACTGGTACTCAAACGTTATTTTTAGCATTTCTTGTTGCCATTTTTCAAGGCTCCCTCTTAACAAGAAAGGCTTCCTCTCAAACTTGATCCTGTACCTCTAGAATGTTCTGCATGCACCACATCTACCAAGTGTGGTTGCTCCATCAACTCTCAGAACAAAAAAAACTCCCATTTGACCTCTCAGTTGGGCTAGAAACATACTCTGATGCTGAAGCTCTACCTACTACTGACAAGTGCTCCCTCTCTGACCTATGTGCTACTGTAACATCTCCATGCATCTTGCACTGTTGCACCCTTCTTTGTGCTACCCCGCACTATGCAACACACTTGTGCCTCTCACATTGTTGCAGCCTGCATGCTCTATGTTGTCCTGGGATTCCTTGCATTGTAGCTCTCTCTGCTGCTCCATCTTCATCTGTCTCTACCCAATCATTTAGTTTTGCTACTCCTCATTGGGGCTCTCGTAGCAAAGTCGAATCAAAGAGGTTGAGTACCTCAAGAATCCTGCCCCTCCTCCTTGGGACGATCACTCCACATCGCCCCACCTCCTATTTGGAAGTATGGCTGCATGTGATCCCTCTGCCCACCTGGCTCGAAGCTTCCCCTACTGGAGGTCTCTACATGCGTAGCTATCTCTACTCAATCTCCACTCAGCTTCCCCTGTTGTGGCTGCTCCACAACCTCCTAAAGCTATTGCACCAATAATGTATCCTCCACAATCATCTGAGACTTCTTCTGGCACTACATGTTGAGAGGTAATAGACTCTCCCTCTCAACCACCAAGTCTCCATCAGTTGCCTTGCTACTGAAGGATTTTCATGCATCTTGAACCTCAAGAGCATACAGGTTCGTGACCCATGAACTAATCTGCTTCACCTATCTAGTGATGATGTGTCTAAGGAAAACCTTTCCCTTACTGAAGACTATGTCATAGCCTCTATCTTCCGGCATTACAATTGACACCAAGTTTCTCTTCAGTTTTGGTACATACTTGACATCTGTCAAAGTAAGTCGAGCTCCATGCTCTTTCTAAAAAATAACCGCTCCTACACCTGAGACACTATACTTTTCATCATTACTCATCGCTATGAGTATCTGGAGATATTTCTCCTCCAAAGTAATGAATAAAGTCTTGTCTTCGGTCATGTGGAAAGAAGCTCCACTGTCAAGAAACCAACCACTTCCCACCATGGATGAAACCATGCATGCGAAGAGTGTGAAATCCAACTCGAACTGTGAAGCAAGTGCCTCGCCTACATATCCTTCCTCGGATCCCTTCTTGGATTTCCTCTGTGGACAATTTGTAACAAAATGGCCCACCTCATGACAACGAAAGCATCACACTTCCGATTTTCCAACCTTCTTCCCAGCATGGGAAGAATTGGATTTGGAAAGAGAAACCTTCTCCTTCCCCTTCTTCACCTTACTCACTAAGGAACAGTTCTCTTCATCCTGCATGGATGAAGAACTATCTCTGGTGCTCCATTAGATCTCCTCCTGCATCAAATCCGACCATAGTCGTTCCCAATCTGTCAGTTTCTCACTTCCATTAACCGAATCCTGGTAGCTATGCCAACTCTTAGGAAGGCCAAGGAGTGTTAGACTCACCATGTCATCATTAAATGTCACTACCCCTACACTTGCAAGCTCATCCCTGCATGAGGTGAGCTTGTTCAGATACATAGAGATCGTGTCCCCACTTTCACATTTGATCTTTTGAAGTTTGTCCTTCAGTGCCAACTTCCTCTGGTCACTGCTATTCTGATAAATATCTTTCAATATTTTCCACATCAAAAATGAAGTCTCCTTCCCATGGAGGCTCGAGACAATGTGATCTTCAACTCCCTCCAAGACGATTCTCCTAACTCTAGCCACACAGTTCTTCTATTCTTCCAGTTGAGTAGCATTAGTCGGCCTCTCGACTTCTTGATCAATGAAGTCCTTCAGGTCATTATCTTGCAATATTGTCTCCATGTGAGCCTTCCAAGCTATGTAGTTGGAGCTGCCATCAAGAGCATACTTAAGCCTCAAACCATAAAACTCCATCGGTGAAATAGATGTGATAATAACTTGATAGCTATATCCCAAATAATAAACTTTGAATTTCTCTTGCTTGTATATTTTTATTCCTTGATAACCTGTGCTTCGATACCATGTAAATGTTTTCTACAAATCATCTAGCTCATTGATATCATGTAGAAATTTCACCCGCAGATCCAACTGATATATGCAATGTACTAAAGCATAATACTAGATCTGCATCTACCATAAACTTTGTGGAAGCTTAATCAAACATGCGCAAGATCAAGCATGAACATATATAACTGGGAATGAGAAGTAATCAACCATAACACAGAAGATATAACCTAGGGAAAGAACCAACATAAAACCCCATCTCTGTATTATCAATCAAGTGGAAATCCTCAACAACATACAAAAAGAATCAGCTCAAAATCTATCCTGCTATCTCTGTACTCTGATGATGTAGCTCATGGACTATGTAGGCCTGTATATATAGGCTGCACAAGTCCTCCAAGCCCCTATTTCCTTGTGAAATTTTGATTGGGGTCCAATTACAGAACATGTGTGAATTTTCCCAAATCATACTTGTTGTCACCTTTAGTCCAACTACGCAGTCATAGAAGGAAGAAGATTTCTTCCTCATGCAAGGAATATCTACTAGGAATATCCTAGCATCTGATAGTACACTGTCCCTCATCTAATCTCAACTGGGTCTCTATCTGAATTGACATGCATGATTTATCCATGAGTGAATACTCATTTATTTGAAATACAGTAGTTATATGCATGAAAGCATTAACTAAATGAACTCTCATTAATTTAACAAAATGTTAAATTAATCTAACTGGACTTGACTCGGTTAACTGAGTGAACTAATTGCAACTCAATATTACAACTTATCATTATCTCTTTAACTGGTGGACAAATTCCTCAATTAATAGATAACTTGTTGCATGTCCTCACATAGACTTCAAGTTTGATTTTCCTTAACTAATTAACTCAAGATGAATTAATTAAGTAATTTACAAACTATTGTTAATATCAAATTTGAATTTTACTTCCTATTTTTAGTCCAGGGACTAACTAAAATAGGAATCCATCCTAAATTGCTAAAAATAGAATGTTCTTTTTAGCACATCCATTTTTCATTCCCTATTGCCCAATCCAACACTGATTCTCAAACTACTATTTTTAGTAGTGTTATTTTTAGCACTTATATTTTTATCATTTCTTGTTGCCATTTTTCAACATCCATAAGGAATTTGAGAGAATTTCTCCAGTTGACAGGGCATTATCGCAATTTTGTTAAGAATTATGGGAGAATAGAAGCACCTCTAACAACATTATTGAAGAAAGATGCTTTTTATGGACTCCAGAAGCAACGAAGGCCTTCGAACATGTTAAAGAGGCAATGTGCCAAACACCAATCTTATCTATGCCCGAATTCACAAAAACCTTTATTGTGGAATGTGATGCCTCAAGAAATGGAATTGGTGCTATTTTAATGCAAGAAGAAAGACCCATTGCTTATGAAATTCGTCAAATAAAAGGAAAGTATTTACACAAAGCTATTTATGAGAAGGAAATGTTGGCAATACTACGTGCACTTAAGAAATGGTGACCCTACCTAATGGGAAGGAACTTCAAGGTAAAAACGGATCATGATAGTCTTAAATATTTTTAGAGCAAACATTATCTTGAGGAAAGCAGCAAAAAAGGGTCTCAAATATTTTGGGTTATGACTTTGAAATCATATAAAAAAGAGGGAAGCAACATGTTGTGGTAGATGCACTCTCCAGAAAGGATGAGGATGTGGAAGCATTGCTTTGTGCCATTTCTATTATCCAACTAGATTGGATAAACAAAGCAAGTGATGAATGGAAGAATGATGAAGAAGTGTGGGCACTCATTCAAAAGTTACAACAAGACCACATTACATCTGATACATTTACCTGGAAATGATTTGTTATGGTACAATGATCACTTATACCTATGTCAGAATTCCAAAATCAAAAAAAAGATTCTTATGGAATTGCATGCCTCTCCCTTAGGAGGGCACTCAGGATTTTTAAGAACTTGCCATAGGGTTAAGAAGGATATTTTTGGGATGGCTTTAAATCTGATATTCAAAAGTTTGTGGCAGAATGTTTTGTTTGCCAACAAAATAAAGTTGAAACAATTAAGACCCCAGGTCTATTACAACCTGTATCCATTCCAAGTCAGGTTGGCAGGAGGTTTCAATGGATTTTATCATAGGTTTACCCAAGTTTGAAGGAAAGAGTATCATCATGGTGGTAGTTGATAGACTTACTAAGTATGCACACTTTTGTGCATTATCTCATCCATTTAAAGCTAGTACAATTTCTAATGCATTTATGGAAACAATTCAAAAGCTACATGGAAACCCAAAAATCACTGTCAGTGACAGAGATCCCATTTTCACTAGAAATTATTGGACAAAATTATTTTCTTGCCTTGGTACTCAATTAACACATAGCCCATCTTATCATCCTCAATGTGATGGGAAAATTGAGATAGTAAACAAATGTTTGGAAGGATATCTTCGTTGCTTTGTATCTAATAAATAGACCCAATGGGTCAAATGATTGCCTTGGGCTGAATGGTGGTATAACACTTCCTTCCATACTACAACAAAAATGACCCCATTTATGGCACTTTATGGATATCACCCACCGTTGATCACATCATATTTAAGAGAAAATTCTAAGGTTCAAGTAGTGGAAGATCACATCGAGCATCAACAACAAGTTCTACAACTCTTAAAGGATACCCTAACTTTGGAAAAGAATAGAATGGAACAACAGGAAGATCAACATCCCAATGAAAGAAATTTTGACATAAACAAATTTCCCTCAAGAAAGCTAAGAAGGATGATAAACTATCACCAAAGTATCATGGTCCTACAAGGTGTTGCAAAATATTGGTACTATGGGATAGAAATTGAAGCTTCTTGCAGCTTCCCGAGTGCACCTAGTTTTCCATGTTTCATGCTTAAAGAAGGTTATTGGTGACAAGCACCCAGTTCAAACAATATTTCCAGAACTTTGGGAGGAAGGAAAAATTGTATTGGAACCTGAAGCAGACATAAAAGCAAGAAATCAACAGCTACAAAATCGATCATTTTCGAAGTATCTTGTCAAGTGGAAGAACTTACCCACTAAAGATTCCACATGGGAGGCTGATAATTTTATACAAAAACATCCATAACTACTTAAGCATTGAGGACAAGACTTTTTTGAAGGATAGGGTCATGGTAGGTACCTATAATACTAGTGATTCCCCCATTACTATTGTCATTGTAGCCCTTATTGTTATTTTTGTACCCCTATTGTCCCCATACTGTCATTATTGTGCCCCATAGAAACCCACTATTGTTATTGTTGTGCCCTTATATTATTATTGTTATGTCGGCTTTGATTATATTGTGACCCCTTAGACTCCTATATATAGAAAGGAGGTTTTGTCATTTGTATCATCCAAGAATTGTTCATTTGTTTAATGTAAAGGAGATTTCCCCCTTGAAAAGGCTGATTTCTAAGGCATTGATCTTTCTTTTCTATCTTT
>APFE031087675.1:0-12085 GCA_000404065.3 Pinus taeda
AGCAATAAGTGTGGATGTGGATTCTTCTTTGAGAATTGTAGGTTTATTTAAGTAGGATACAGGATCATTGCTGGGTAATAGGTAACCCTGTCGAGGCTATGAATGCCTGCTGGCAGCAGAGGCTCTACCTACGACAAATGAGCATATCTAAAACTGCTTTATAGAGAAGACTTTGTTTTATCTCTATAAACCAAGTAATGAATGATGTAAATACAAGGACTAGCTTGAGGAAGCAAATAATCAAAGTTGAAAATAGTTGAAACAAAATACCATCGACAGGTTAAAGCATAATGTACTTTATCTTTCTATAATAAAGTTTAACTTTCTGGAAAATTTTCTGTTTTGGAAGTTTAGAAAATTCAAAAGAAAGACAGAGATAATTGGTTCTTCCAAGTGAATCGCCAATTGTTGTGGCCACCAACAACCCCCCTTGTTATTTAGTGTTATTACTAATACTAAATAAGTGGGGACCCTTAGTCAAAAAAATTTAAAAATGAATTAGTACTTCTATTTTCTTTTAAATAAAACTTAGCATCATAAACTTAAGAAAATAACTTTGAAAAATCTAAAAAGCTTAAGTTTCATGATGAGGAAAGATAAAATCACTCCTTAAGAAATATCGCATCGCATGCCTTAAAATGCACTTACGCTGGAAAACCGCAGAAAACGCCGATATGTGATGGCGCATATCTCACCTCGCGAGAAATGCATTAACACGAAATGGGCACATACTACAATTATGCGATATTGCAACCATGCGATATTGCGATAGAGCGGAAAAGCGATCTTATGAAAGAATAACATAGTGATATTGTGATATTGTGATATTGCGATCTTGCGATAATGCGATGAAGTGATCTGCAATATTTCAAAGCAAATCGCAAAATTGCTCCATCGCAGATTTTTAGGGCTCATTATTCAAGAATTTTTTTTTCCATAAAATGAGACCTGGTTATGCACTTTAATGCTAATTAATGAGTTAGTTTCCAATTGTTAATGAAATATGGTTTTGTGTTTATCGAGGAGCCAGTTCACGTAAGGTGGTATACTTTTGCATGTCTTCGGCATTTAAATCTTTCTCGTCACTGTTCCTTATCATTACTCTCACCTCACTTGTAAACTGCAAGAATGAAGAACAAAGAACTATACAAAGCAATATACAGGAAACTATGGGAAAGAAAGACAAGGCTTCGATGTCTGAAGATAAAGAAATGGCACCCTTGTACACAGACATTGCATGCAACAGAGATGTGGGTATTTCCACTTGGGAAGGCATGTATAATCTACTTGAGGAAGAGAATCCCAAGGTAACAGAGTTTACAGCTACTACAGGTTCATTGAAGTCTTCTGAAGCATCAATTGTAGATTTAGCTTGTTCATTCCTGCACCGGATAGTAGCGAGACTCAAAATTCTCCCCTACATAGACATGATCAAATAGGTACTGAACAACGCTGACATTAAAAATAGACATTTTAGGACTCAGGGTCAAGAGCTCACGGAATCATTATTTTCACAAAATTTCAACTTTACATCCGCTAAAAGAAAGCACGCAAGAGGCAAAAAAAGCACCAAGGAGGCCCAGATCTAGAAACGGAGGCAGTTTCTAATGCGCAATTAGCGTTAATCGCGCATCGCCAGGAAAAACTTCTTGAAAAGGAAAGCTTCTAATTTTTCAGTCTCCTGGAAGCTCAGAAATTTGTAGGAAAAAATAGTAAAAGTAAAAAATGAAATTTAAATCCCGAAAAACAATGGTTATTATCATAAATATCTTCAAAATAAGTCTGTATATAGGTACAACAGCTGCAAGCAAACTGGAGACAGAAGGCTCAAGAAAAGGCAGAACTAATTAGAAGATTAACTAAGTTGAATTGGGATTCTTACTGGGCTTATTTAGTGAAACCACACAGCCAGTGTATGACTCTCAAAAGCATCATCAATTCTACCGAAAATATGGCACCAGTTCTTGTTGATCCCGTTTTCACGGGGCAATTAAAGGCTGGAGTCGGCCAACCGACTCTTCTCAAGCAGATGCTGAATGCTTGCAATGTTAAGGAGCAAATACAAAAATAGTTAGATGTTAGATTTAATTTTAGAAGTAGTTTTGCTTTATCTTTGCCTAGAAAAAGGATGGTCATTTAAACCATATCCTATATTTTTGTAATAAGTTATTTTTAGATGTAGTTAGTAGTATTTAAACCCTTCTCATGCATTTAGAGAAGGATCCAAAAATTTATCAAAAACTTGTCCTCAGAACATGCACTTTTGCACCTTCCGAGGAGGTTTTGATGAATGAATGGAACTGGATTTGTTGATTTTTGCATTTAATATCTGCTACTGATGTTGCACTTCTGTACTCTTAGTGGATGTTGGATTAAGAAGAGATAAATCATTATTGCTTGAAGCTCATGAGTAGAACTAGTTATAAATGGTACTTCTATCTCTTAACTGTTTCTATCTTTTGCGTTAAAGTGATATTCAAGTTCAGTTGTTTATATATTAATGCGTGAATGCCTGAGTTATCATTTGGCACTTTTGTACGTTGATAGCTATTTATTTATGCTTAATATATGAATAGCTTATTATGCGATATGTTTTTCACAACTATTTCGTCTAACTTTTTATATGAAGTGGTTCATCTATATTGAATTCGTTTCTCATAACAGTTGAATGATCTTTATTACCGATTGTTATTTGAAATCATTTTAGATCGCATAGCAGAAAGATTACATCCCAGGTTAGTATAGACTTAGATATTTCTATTTATTAGAATACAAATGCATGTCATTAGATTAAAGTTAGAATTAGAGCATCTTAATTAGGAACTGTTAGATCAGAAATATCAAATTCTACACACACACACTCATAAATTGGGAAACTGGTCCCATATCCCCAGTTGGACCCACCACACCAAATGGAAAAGGAGCTTCCAACCAAGGTCCGGACCGGGTGGGTATCCCCCTTGTTGTAGACCCGATTTTCGAGGCTTCAACAGATCTGCGTGTTGTAGCTATTGCGTGAAGCGTCAGGAGCATTGTTCTGTGTGTTGCATTTATTGTGTGAGGCATGTTAGAGTTGTTGTTGAGGCTTCTTTGCTGCAGAAGCGTGCAGTGGAAGAAGACCTGTGGCAAAGAGTGCTATTAAGGGCGTTGTTGTTGAAGAGTACTATTGGTGAGGAGGCGCAACAGTGGAGGCCGAATTGGCTGTTTGGACGGATCTCGATTTTCACTACTGTTACAGTGGTCTCATTTTGTTGTGGGAGTTTATTACCGTGGACCGATCAATGTTGTGGTGTGTTGCTTGGAAACGGCTAAATTGGAGGCTGATTTAGTTGGCTGGAGGCCGAATTGGTCATGGCGATGTGGACATGTGTTTAGACAAGCATAGGAAGCCAAGGGGGATGTTGAGCTGTGTCTTCCACTACATGGAGGAAATTGGGATCACGCTGGCGGAGAGAACTGAGAGCATCAGTGTGACATTCAACTATGGTGCTTTGGTGTGGCTACTAGTGGTGCTTTGGTGTGGCAGGTAGAGCAGATTGAAGTGCGCAGTCGTGAGTGTGGTGGATTGATTTCCAGATCTAAAATTGATAAGGGAGAAAATGGGTCTTCAAAGTAAACTAAAAGAGTCTCGTAGAAAACTAAGGAGAAAGCATCAAAGGAGAAATGAAAAATATTGTTTTGTTGAATTTAGTGATGTGTTTCAAGTTGACGCTCATGGACCAGTAGTTGATCAAGATGTAGATCTAGAATTTGGTGAGATTATTAAATGGTTAATGCTAGATTTACCGTCTTTTTCAGGTATGAATTATGAAATATGGGCAAATAGGAAGGTAAATTTACTGGATTATGAAGATGTTATTAATGATAGTCGAGATGCATCAGCAATAAGTCTTATAACATCTGCATTAGATGACAACATCATACTTAGCATAATATATGAATATGGAGAGATTCTTAGTGCAAAAATATTATGGGATGTTTTAGAAATGAAATATTGTTTGAATGAGGGAAATTATGCTGAAGATATTGCTCTTGAAAATGATTCCATATTTGATTGTGAAACTGAAGATGCAATGATGGGTGATGAATGTATGTCTGTAACTGAAACTTGTGATAATGAAAACACATCCATTATTGTAGAACCTAAACTTTTTCCTGATGTAGAAATCAAGTTTGATGAGACTTATATACCTCGTGATGAGTGGATCAATTTGATGATTGAAAAACATCTTATTGATGAATTATTGTTTGGTGAGAAGGAAGGCCTATCTTCACATACAGATCAAATGCAGAACATGCTTGCAGCAACAGAACTAAGTGAAGAGGTTGAAGGCATAACTATGTTAGCAGAGAGGGATGGAGTAGGGAGAGATGGTGAAATGAAAGCTCTCCTGAAGGAGCAAGAAGACAAAAGAAAATGTGGTCCTATTTATAAATCTAACATTGTTTTTTGTGCAGATATTGGGAGACAAGAAGAAGCAATTGAGAATCCCAAGAACCTACAACATCAAATGCAAAGAATGTTAGTATATACCCAAAGAGGAGGATAAGAGTTCATGTGTTCCTCCGGAGGGGGAGAAAATGTAAAAAGGAGGTGAAGCTCTATTGAAATGTGGCAACAAGAATATTCCAATTTTAATTTGTCCTTGAATTAAAATTGTGAATTAAAATCGAATTTAGTCTCATCAGCTACTTGGAAATAATTAATTAATTCATTATGGATTAATTAGTTGGATAAATTCAAGTTAGAAGTCTTTCTGAAGTCATGCAACAGTTATACCTTGAACTAAGGATATAAGATTGAGTTATATTTGAGTTGTAATTAGTTAGCTCAGTTTACTGAGTTAAGTCCAATTAAATTAGTTCCAAACTGTTTGAGGAACTAATTGTGAGTTATCAGTCAGTTGATGCATGCATGCACTCAATTAACGTACTCCAGTTAACTAAAGATTCCCTCATCGGAAACTCATTCATGTCTATTCTAAGAAAGACCCAGTTGAGCTAAATGTCTAGGACAATGTACTATCAGTTTCATATGTTCTCTTATAAAGAAAACTGATGCATGCAGTCAGGGCAATAATTCCTTGAGGATTGCACAGTTCTGATAGTGTGTTAGAGCAGTGTGTGAGATTGGTTTTCCACTTGGTAAAGGAGAATCATCCCAGAGAAACATCGCAAGGAAATAGGAGCTTGGAGGGCAGAGCAAAAGGCTTGTGAGAAGCTTTGATTGCTTGTGAGCATCTATGAGGATTGTACTGAGCACTGGCTACCTGTGAGCGCTAAGGCTTTATATAATTCTGATGTATTTCCACCTTGTATGATAATACAGATAGTGGGGTTTTTAGCTAAGGCTTTCCCCGAAGTATTTTCATGTGTATTGTGCATTGATTCCTCTTCTTCTGGTTATATGTGTTCAGCTCGATCTTTTAAGCTTTTGCAAACTTTGATAGTAGAAGTAGGTTATAGTATTCTGCTTTGATTTATATTGCATTATCGGGTTAACCTACAGCAGATTCTCTACATTGGTCTTAGAGAGATAGATATTTAAAGAAACTTCTACATGGTATCAGAGCTATGAACAGTATACTGAGAAGAGAATTCAAAGTTTGAAGTTTGGTGTTGGAGGTGCAAATCAAATTCATATCATACTTCAAGGTTGGCCAATGGAATTCTATGGCTTGAGACTCGAGTATTCCATGGAAGGTAGCTTGAATTACATAGCATGGAAATATAGAATGGAGGTTGTATTAGAAGACAATGGGTTGAAGGATTTCATTAACCAAGAAATCCCAAAGCCAACTTCAACTAATGCACAAGAGTTGGCTGAGTGGAAGAAGTGTGTGGAAAAAGCGAGACAGATCATCCTTGAGGGAGTTCAAGACCATATTGTCTCGAGTCTCCATCAGAAGGATACCTCATTTTCAATGTGGAAGACATTGAATGACCTCTACCAGAACAATAGTGACCAGAGGAAACTAGCGCTCAAGGATAAGCTTCAAAGAATCAAGATGGAGAAGGGCGATACTATTTCCACATATCTGAAAAATCTCACCACCTGCAGAGATGAGCTTGGCAGTGTGGGAATAACTATTTTCAATGATGATATGGTGAGCCTTGCTCTCCTTGGACTTCCTAATATTTGGAATAGCTACGAGGACTCAGTGAATGGAAGGGAGAAACTGTCGGATTGGGAACGACTATGGTCAACTCTTATGCAGGAGGAGATCAAGAGGAGCACATGAGATGGTTCTTCATCAAAGAACGATGATGAAGAAAATCTGGCCTTAGCGAGTAAGGCAAGGAAAGGGAAGGGGAAGGCTTCCCATTCCAAATCGAATTCTTCTCATGGAGGGAAGAAGGGTGACATGTCTAAAGTGAAAGATGCCTTAATTGTCATGAGATGGGATATTATGCAAATAAATGCCCATTGAATAGTTCCAAGAAGGGATCCTCGAAAGGATCGGAAGGTGAGGCGTTAGCCTCTCAGTTCGAAATGGACTTTACCCTCATCGCATGCATGGTGTCATTGATGATGGGCTGTGTTTGGTATCTTAACAGTGGAGCCTCATTCCACATGACTAGTGATAAAATTTTATTCAGTACCTTGGAGGAGAAAGACCTCAAGATGCACATAGAGATGGGGGACGATGGAAAGTATAGTGTTTCAAGAGTGGGCACGGTTGCTTTTCAGAGAGAGCATGGAGCTCCTCTCATCTTGACAGATGTGAAGTATGTGCCTGGACTGAAGAAGAATTTGGTATTTGTCGTAATGTTAGAGAACAAAGGCTATGATGTTGTCTTTAGTAAAGGAAAGGCGTTCCTAAGACACATAGCCACGAGTCAGACCAAGAGGATAGGGATTCGGGTGAAGAATCTTTATAAACTAGAGGTAGATGATTGTGTAGTATTGAGCATGAAAGCAGAATTGGTGCAAAGCCAAGACATTGGTGAGTTGTGGCACATGCAGTTGGGCCATATGCATCATGGGGCTTTGAAGATAATACAGCAGATATCTACAGGACTTCCCAAAGGTAAACTTGATCAAGTTGACACATGCAAAGGTTGTACCTTGGGAAAGTACACCAAGTCTTCCTTTCATGATCGAGACAGTCAAGCAAAGGCTATCTTAGAGCGAGTTCATACTGATGTGTGTGGACCATTCTTGACGGCATCCACAATGAAGCAAAGGTATTTTGTGATTTTCATTGATGATTATTCTTGAAAATGCTGGATTTATTTCATGCAGAAGAAGGACCAAACCTTCACAAAGTTTTGTGGGTTCAAAGCTTTGGTCGAGAAAGAGTCAGGGAAGAAGATCAAGGCCTTGAGAAGTGAAAACACTGGAGAATATGTCTCTCAAGAGTTTAAGTACTTTTGTGCAGTGGAAGGAATTAAATGAGAGTTTACGGCACATCATAACCCATAGCAGAATGGGGTGGTCAAGAGGAAGAACAGAACTATTGCAGGGGCAGCACAGGAAATGTTGCATGACCAAGGACTACCACTTCACTTGTGGGTTGAGCCATGCAACACATCGGTCTATTTGCATAATAGAAGCCCACATCGCATACTTGGTATGAAGACACCAGAGGAAGCTTTCTCTGGTAAGAGACCATATGTGGGTCACTTTAAGATATTTGGCTCATCAGCATATTGCCATGTGACAAAGGATGCACAGAAGAAGCTTGAGCCGACAGCGAAGTTGGGGATACTTGTGGGGTACACTGATACGGCTCACAACTATCAAGTGTAGTTGCGTACCAGTTGGAGGACAGTGGTGCGTAGAGATCTCAAGTTTGATGAGCAGAAG
This sequence comes from Pinus taeda, assembly GCA_000404065.3. Classification (NCBI taxonomy): domain Eukaryota; kingdom Viridiplantae; phylum Streptophyta; class Pinopsida; order Pinales; family Pinaceae; genus Pinus; species Pinus taeda. The sequence continues at coordinate 7,811 of APFE031087675.1, forward strand.
GCCATGTGAGTTTCCCTTGAGAGGGAGCTCCAACTATAGGTTTTGGAGGAACTGTTGGTTCCTAAGGAGGAGGAGCTTCAGATTGATTGGGAGCAGCCGCATGCATAGGTTCCAGGAGTGGAGACATCCACTCAAGCAGAGTCTTCCAGAGATGGGCAGAAGCGCACAAAAGAAGCTGACAAATTGTTCAAGGATGCGAGAGAGAATGTGGGAGAACCATCTTCTCAGTGCAGACAAAGGAGGTCACCTAAGAGGTACACTAGATACATGTCCCTTGCTGGGGAATGTGTTGAGACCAAGCCATCTTCCTTTGAGGAAGCAGTGCAGCAACCGATTTGGGTTGATGCCATGGTGGAGGAGTATGAATCCATAGTTCGTAACAGTGTTTGGGATGTGGTTTCAAGACCAGAGAACAAGTCATTTGTGAGTTCCCATTGGCTTTACAAGGTAAAGCAAGCTGCAGATTATGTAGCAAGGAGGATCATATTGTTGCAGTATATTTCGACAGAGGAGCAAGATGCTAACATTTTGACAAAGGCACTGTCAAAGTGTAAATTTGAGTTCCATAGAGATAGGATTGAGGTGGCAGATAATCCCTTTCTTGTTGAGAGGGAGTGTTGAAATGTGGCAACAAGAATATTCTAATTTTAATTTTTCCTTGAATTAAATTGTGAATTAAAATCGAATTTAGTCTCACCAGCTACTTCGAAATAATTAATTAATTCATTATGGATTAATTACTTAGAGAAATTCAAGTTAGAAGTCTTTTTGAAGTCATGCGACATTTATCCCTTGAATTAAGGAGATAAGATTGAGTTATATTTGAGTTGTAATTAGTTAGCTCAGTTTACTAAGTTAAGTCCTGTTAAATTAGTTCCAAACTGTTTGAGGAACTCATTGTGAGTTATCAGTCAGTTGATGCATGCATGCACTCAACTAGTGTACTCCAGTTAACTAAAGATTCCCTCATCGTATTATATTAGTATCAAGTCCACTAGTTAGTTTTAGAGGTAACCAATGAAAAAGTTCCCATTAGGCTAATTCATAAGATTTATGAAGATTTGCAAGCTGCTCTGAGCTGCATCCCGGTTTGTATTGTAAAAACCATATGTTCTTAGTTCAAGCCAATTCAAGCCTTTTGATTTTTAGATTAGGCGAAATTTAACAGTTGTTATTGTGGGGTTTGATTCTTGATTAGGGAATTAATTCCATACAAAAATCTATGTACAAGCTTACTTAGTTCACCCATAGTCATTTCCTGGATGGGTAGGGTATGCTCTTTCTTTAGGGAACGCAGAGGGTTCGCATATCTCCCCATCCACGTTGAGAACATGGCTTCCTAATAAGCACGGTGTTATGTTTGAGGTTCTTTGAGCTTCTCGAGCTCAAAATAAAGAAACTAGTGTATGTACTATGTACTATCAGTTCACCTTTGCAGGGCTTGAATCTGTCTGAAGTCCAGACCCTAAACCAAGCCTTTTTCTATCAGTATGAATCTCACTAAATAGTTCTAACAATATAAAGTAAAGCTTTCACAATCTGAATTAATCAAATGATTTTGAGCTTCTGATTGGCCAAAATATAAGGATAGCAAACTACATATTTCAATAGAAATCAGCCCGTAACTATAGCATCATTAATAATTTAGAGGTTTGTTTGGACTACAATGACTTTTTTTTTGGGTCATTTTCAATGGATTCTAAATCTAAATTAGGGAACCTTTGATGATTATAACAAAAAGTTTATTGTCTTTAATTGGGGTATTTGATTGAGAAGATGTGTTTTCGGTAGAAATTCCTCGCAGATTCAAACTGCTAATTGTAATTTATTAAAATAATAGAGTTAAATCTACTCTACTCATTAACGGAAATAATTAAACGATCATGAAATCATGAAGCATACAAGATAAATAATTCAATCAAAAAATTACACACTGATTTCTTGGGGAAAGCCACAGCTAAAAACCCCTACTATCATTATATTGCATTAGTCAGAAAATATGAAAATATTACAGTGCTTTTCTCAAGCCCAAGCAACCTCTGCACTATCTCTATCTATCTCAAAGCTTCCTAGACAAGCCCAGACCAATACTTAACCAAACTTTGGCTTGCCCAAGTCCCTATTTCCTTGCATTGTTTCCTTGGGAATTAGCCCCCTATCAATTAGGGGAATTCCTCAATATGAATTGTGCAATCCTCATAGGTCTTCCACTGACTGCATGCACCACCTGTACAATTCGGATGATTATACAACTGATAGTACATTGTCCTTGAATTCCAATCTCAGCTAGGTAACTCTCAAATCTGACATGCATGAGTTATTTATGAGTGAATCATCAGCTAACTAATTGAACACATGAAGCAACACCCCACTGTCTGACCTCCTACTAGTTCCTTCATCAGTTGGAACTAGTATAACTGATTTTAACTCAATTAAACAGAATTAATTAATTACAACTCAAAATAAACTCAACCATGGCTCCTATAATGTAGGAGACGATCTACATGACTCAAGTTAGACCCTCAACTCGAATTAACTGAGCCAACTAGGTCAATTTAACTTAGTTAACTCGTACAAGTTGTATTGTGATGTGGAAGTACAATTTTATTCCTAATTTAATTCAAGAACAAAATTAAATTAAAATTTCTTGTTGCATTTTCAACACTTTAATGTATGGGAAAAGAGTGTAAGATCTATGTCATCGGAGTTATGTTAAGTACATAGTAGGTTATCCTATTTTTTATGCATTGTTTTGAATTGATTTAGTCTGGTGGGTGTTTTCTTTCTGCGTTGAGGAAAATGGTGAAGTTGAGTTGGTGCGTTGTCAAGGCTTTGTCCTAATTGACTCCCTATATTTCATTCTGCCTCCTTTGCATGTACTATAAAGCATGACTGCAGCAAGGCTTGTGGCTTCCATGGAACCATCCATGATAGCCAACAAAACCACTCCATCAAACAATGGCTTGAATCCTCCCTAAAAGGAAGGAGGCTCTTCGGTACACTAAAGAGTTGTAACTTGTACCTAAGAAATGCCTTTTTTTTATTTGTTTTTGAATACGATGAAACCTGGCATCCCATCCTTCTGCATTGAAAAACTAGTCTTTGTGCCATAGTGGTCAAGGTGGAAGAAGACTATTATTGTGCTAATGGGTTGATACGCAAGTTTAACAAAAAATGGCCAAAGTTGAGAGATCCCTAGGTGACTTGCATACAATTGAATTTTTTTCATTTATACAAAAGATGTAACATTGTTGGACAAGGGGTTATGTTAAGGCACAACAATTTGTACTATACTAACTGTTAATATTTTAGCTAATTATTATGTTCAAAGTGATTCTTTCTTTCTATATTGTAAAATTTTAAAGTGAGCCTGGTTCTTACGACTTCAATTATGTTGCTCGTCTATGATCCTATTTTTCATCTTTTTTATGAAAATTATTTTTTAACTTGTAATGCTATAAAAGAAGTAACAAAATTTGAGAAAAATGATATGTCACCAAAAGTCTATCTATAGAAAATAAAAATCTCTCTATTATATGTTCAAACTTGGTATCAAGAATAAAGAATGAAACATCTATGTTACCTACTCATATGCACATAAACAAAGATTCCATTGCCCAATGGACAACGCACAAAGTTTTTTTTATTTTGAATACCATAAGTCCAGTAGGGCATGTGTTCCCCTCCCTTTCTCTCTTCGCTTCTTTTTTTTTTTCCGAATTTTGTACCCCACAGAGGAATTGTATAATTGAACACTAGCATGATAAGCTTATGTAACGGGCTTAGGCCTTTAGGACCTGTTTCCACCTTTCTTACACACCTAAGTTAATGTGGGAAAAATCTTCAACCCCACGGAGTGTGGCATGCTAGTTTTTCTAGCATTGGATGTGTTCTAGCCACAAAATTTGCTGGAGAGGCTAGAATACATGAGATCTCCAAAACCAAGAAATCGTTTTTGGAAATTCTGCCTAGAAGTGTCTCAATCAGATTATTAACTGATTTATAAATATTTCTTAAGTCTAAACTTAGGAAATATGGTTAATTAGTCAATATTAATTGAGATAAGGTGAGAATCATCTAGAAACTCACACAGATCGATCCAAAGATTATACTAGCCATTGATTAAGTTTTAAACTTGCCCATTGGTGCTCTAATAGGGAATTATAAGAGGAGATCCATGTGGTGATGGAGAATACACCAGTGCAAATACTCAGTTGCCCAGACAGTTCGATTTTCTTAGTAGCAGCAATTCAACATAGAAGATAGAGCCAAAGG
>APFE031087676.1:12013-34116 GCA_000404065.3 Pinus taeda
ACAGAATAATATAGTTCGCTCGTCTTTCACCATTCGATACTTACACTTATTCAATTTTGGATATATCCTTGATTTCCTGCCATGTTAACTTCATGCCCTTCTCAATGAACATCTGAGTATCTGCATAAACTGTAAAATTCACTGACACCTACTCAACTTCTTCCCTAGTGCTACTCTCGGCAGTATCCTTTGATGCAACTCTCTTGGAAACCATGTTACCTATAACTTCTAGAGAGTTTCGCAACAAGTGTTGTACCTAGAGACAGAGAGGACACTCATGGCATGCAAATGTTAGCTTGAAACTAAAATTACTTCAGGAACAAACCAAACAAGCTGGGCAACTACTGGGAAGGATTTTGCATTCTTGGCTCACAGAGATGACTAACTGCAAGTTGGGACTGCAAAGTTGGAACTACTCATTTTGGAGTCCCAACAGTCAGTGGGGAGGTCTTGCTGATTGGAACTACATAATGCACAGTTCATTATGGGCACAGGACAAGAGAGACTACACATTGCATAGTCTAATTGGCCAAGGCTCGGGTTTGGCTCTAGGAACTGCATAGTGTGAAATTCAAGCCAAGCCTAGGCGTCCTTTGCGTGGTTCCAGAATCCAAGACTGAGGCCTTGAGCTCCAGAAATGCGTATTGCATTCTCTCGAAGACGAGATCTAGGCCAAGGAAGCTCAGTTTTGCCCAAGGGAAGTGAGAAATCGAACATATCTGAAGGATTAAATGATCCTGAGTGCATATCTAAGTGAATGATAATGCATGCAAGTGAAATGAGTGCAGGAATCAATCAAACTGAAGGAAAATGAAGCATGTGGAGAGGGTCGCTGCAATGGCGACCAATAGTGCAAAAATTGTGTAATGCATGCAACACTTGGAAAGGAAATGAAAAAATTAAAACAACACTTCTACAAGATAAAACAAGTTTAAATGCCATCGGTCATTCAAGAAAATGAGTGAAACAATACTCTCACAAGCTAAACAAGCAAGAACGACAAAAAAAGAAACAAAAGACTAGAAAAGCAAGACATACCCAAAATAGCGATGACGATCACGTCGGAGGTTCCTTGATCTCCTCAGGAATGTGAGAGATCCAAGATCGAATGTGAAAATGAGCTATGGCGGTGTTTATTAAATAGATTTGGTCAATTTGGGTTTATGACACGAAGTCCAAAAATTAAGAAAAAAGCGACACTTGGCGGCAGTTTCCAAAATAACTCAAGTGTCTCCTTTAGGATGCTAAAAATAGATCCCTATTTATAGGGATGCTTTTTTTCCTTTCTATTTTTGGATTTTTCGAGGAAATATGCATTGCATTTCTTAGAGAGATTGTGTGGTTCTGGGAAGGACTAGGTGACTCACTAGCTCATGCACTAGACAACTTATGAGCAAGAAGATTCTACGCAATTACTGGGTTGAGTGGCTATGGGATGCCTCTCATGCTCTGCATAGTTTCCTAGCTGAAGGAAAGCTATCAATTGGATCTATGCAATTTTGGAGTTGAAGGCTCACTGTTAGCTTGGACTGCGCAATTCCCTCAGATAAAAGTTGGTTGCCCTCAAGGATTGCACAATTCACTAAGGCAATTCTGGAACTGGGTCAAAACCAAGTCAAGAGATTGACTTGTGGGTTAGTCAGTAAACCAAGCGAGAAAACACAAGCCAAAATGAAAAATATAAATCTCAATCAAAGCACAAGTAATTGGGTTAGTGTGAGATAAGCTGATTTGATTTAGAAGGAAGGCTCCAAAACAAAGAATAAGAACCATTTTGGAGGGTGGTTGTAGCTGCTACAACACCTTGGTATCTCATCTTTCAAGTTGTTGTGTCACTAAGTGTAAAAATGTTGGAGTTTGGTTTGTGGATAGTGGGGCATCGCACCACATGATAGGGACTACAACTATGTTCCTGAGTATGACAGGTATCGACTCAAACATGTGTGTCGGAAATGGGGTGCACACGACACATGTAGTGAGGGGGACTGGATATGTGAGGTTCTAGTTGGAGTTAGGAGGATACTTGGGGCGTGACTAGCATTGTGGGTACCAAAGCTATGAGCAAATCTTCTGTCCATGGCATCTTTGGAGGATGACATATACGTTGCCCTCTTTTGTAAAGGATATGTGGTGATTTATTCCATGGTAGGGAGTAATTATGCATTACGAGTTATTGGCATTCACTTGGGAATGATGTACAAGTAGGTCATCCTGTGGATGTCGACTTTAGGTGGATCTCATGTTCATTTGTAGGGATAGAGGTAGCTGAAGGAGAGGCTACTTCTATCTTAGTTAGGTAACTCATCCAGGTGGATATTGGTGGCCACTCGCCTATTCCACTTCAACCCCCAACACTATCTCTTTCAGTTTTTTAATTTCCTTAATTATAGAACAATTTACTATTTTTGGCAGTTTTTTGGGTCTTAAACTTCTAGATCCGTTTTGATGCCCTAAACAAATTTTTTAGGGAAAATAGAGAGATCGAAAAAGTCCCAAATTATTTAACTATTTTTTCGGCCTTCTCTTCGAGATATTTGTAACAAGGTATTATGATAGCCAAACAGAGATCGTATGCCAAAGTTACGACCCTAGGAAGCTGATGTACCAATTTGCCCAAAAGGGGCCCACAATTTTGGTGCTTCATCTCCTAGGGCTATGATTTTGGATGTTTATGGCTTTGCATTGTGTCTCAATAAAAAATAGGCCATTGAGCCTCATTTTAACACAATTCAGAGGCACGTAGATACCACATTTTTGGCTTAGGGGGTCCTGACCCAGGTTCAGTGTTAGTTGCGCCAACCAACAAAACCCTACACTGCTAGCCCTTTCTGTAACAACCCACAGAGCGCAAGTTGCATTCTCACCCAAAGCAATATGGGGGAATGCAAGAACCAAGTTTCTGCATCCAAAGGTTAGTGTGATGTCTTTTAATGACTTGGATATTCCTTCACGTAGATCGATACACTCCTAGGGCACGTTCCTACAACTCTGGTCAAGTGGTTTCCAGACCTTCATGAAGGTCCACGATCAGTCCTTACGGATCTTTAATAATCAATTTATCTACTTACGCGCATCAAAAAGAAACCATAAATTGGAATTCATGTAGATATACTTTCTTCGTTAAAACTCATAAGATAGATTACCAGAATCTTCGTTGAAGTGTTTAAACATGCATTGTGTACATTTTTAAGACTTATTTAAGAGCATCGCGTAACATTCGATCAATATTCCATAAAACAAATCATTCATCAATGGCATATAACATAAATAGACAGGAACATAAATACTCAATAATTCTTCAGAAACTTATCTTTATTAATCTCAATTCACCAGTTACAGACTCAAACTACCCTACGAACACAGCTGCAGGGGTTCCTGCACTTAGTTGCAGACTCTACCTAGGCCTTTGTGAACTCAGTTGCAGAGCCTTTCCTTCTCTACCTAAGCGTAGGAAGCATAGCCTTCCTACCTTAACCCAATGCTCTCTCTCTTATTCCTCCATCCACTTCCTTAGATACTTAGCTAGCTACCTCTTCTCTTCGCTAAGACTTGACTATTTATAAACTTTCCCATACAATACCATGGTCTGCAGGCCATGGGTGAATCTTACAACCGACTGACCACTTATCCAAAACAAGGGACTAAGCCCCTTTGACTCCCATTCCTCTACACGCTCTGCATCCACAAATTGCAGAGTCTTTACATTGTTTTTCAAAATTGTGACAAAATTTGGGTTATCTTAACCCCAAACTAACCCAAGGGACCCCTTCCCAACACGCACGCAACAAAAATATCGTGACTCACACTCGAGTCACTTTACTGGCGTCGTGACCGTACTGCAAAGATCCCCGAGTTCCACCTAGATCACTGCTACTTCAACAATGCTCTGTATTGCTTCATGTTGAATCTCCTCGATCAATTTTTCAGTGGTTGGTCCTTCTACTGCCAACCTCATCATTTGTTGCATCTTCTATAATCCCTTAAGATTATTTTTAATGGAACTCATGAACTAATAAGCTTCCTCTAACCAAGGTTGCAATCTGGCCTTTAGCAAGGCCTCCTTTTTATGTGCCTCCTCTACCTGTTTTAGTAGCTGCTTTCCTTCCTGTAACTTGGCAAGGTTTTGTACTGGTGCTAAGGAGCATGCAGTCGCCCTGACCTAATCATATCGACGCTACATCTCCCTTACCTCTGTGTTCAATGTCTGCAGGTTCAAATCCTCCTGCAGATTGGTTACTAGCTCCATAGCCTACTCAAACAGTGTCGCACAGTCAGTGACTATGGCATCCAAGGTAGTCATGCCTTCCTTTATTGCAACTTTAACTACAGATTTGCAATCTTCATGTTGAACTCAAAAGTTACCCGTCCAACTTCTGCTTTAGCCTCACACACACCAACGGCTAGTTTTCTATTTTGGCTTATGGTTGTGCATACTCCTAGATGTGAAGCTCAGGCACTGTCTTGCATGCCTCCACTACTGCTGACTCTAGTCGTGAACTATGTGCCTATAGCACCTCCTTTTCTTTCAGATCTTATGTCTTTTTAGTGAACAATTTCCGATTATTGACTTTAATTTCACTGACAGCATTGAGTGCTCATTGTTCTCTGATCCTAAGCTCTTCCATGACTACCTATAGTAACGCATGAAAACATTCAAGTGATAGTGCAGCACGGTTCAATCCCATTTTTGTGACTTTGTGAAGCAGTGTGTATTTTTCATCTGTTTCAGCACAGACTAACCCTTCAGGCAAAGGGAAGACTCTCACATCCTGCGATCAGGCCATCTCTGCGACTGTACTTTCCCCATGCCAAATTTCCTTGCGCGCCACTCGCTTTCCTGACATCTTCTTGCATCTTTTTTGCTTGGACATGCAACTCTCATAGATCCTTCTGAACGCCTCCCAATGTCTGCATGTATTGTTGCTCGAACTGCTGTAGCACTTATGTCATGGTGTCCTGAATTTTATAGCCAATCTCGTCGAGATCGCCTTCTATTAATACCATGGGATCAACCTGTGTTCTATCATATTTCTTCTTCTTATGTGTTCCTCCTTATAGCTCTATGCCACATCTTTTCAAAATAAAGGGGGTGCACTGCCCTTCATCAACTCCACCACCTTGTCCTGAAATCTCTTCTTCCTTTCTCTCCATTGAAGGTGACTTGTCAACTTTCTTGGAGTTGCGTAGTTATTTTTCTTCCTGCTCCTTATCAGTGCATTCTTGCTCAATGCAAGCCTTTTCTTCAACTTCCTTCCTCCATTATTCTATGAGGGTACACGTAGCTTTCTTAGTTGCCTCCTTTCTTTTTTGCACAGCAGAGCTTCCCACACCCATGCTTTTTCCAACATATACTTCTAAAGGGGCACGCCACTCTGTAGGCCATGACACTACAACCTCCTACACATCTGTTTCTGACACCGAATAGGGAAACTGGTCCCACTTTTGTTTTGGATCCTTCTACACTTGGATATAGACTTTGTGGAAGTTAGCCTTGAATGCCACGTAAGCTGACAGCTGCTTAAACAAGGGTGGGGACAACCTCGGATGCTGATTGATGGCCATACGGAGATCCATTTCCATGAGAACCAAAAATATCTTCGTCTCTGTAATCCACAAGACATCCTTTGTAGACCATAAGGAAGCGAATTGCACCACTCCGGTAATCCTTCCTCGAGCAGAGGAAATTGGCTATCCTTCGGCAATCTCCATGCAACAAGCATAATTTACAGCAAAAACCAAGCATAGTGGAACGACTTGGTTTCTTCCTAGGCTTCTCGATAGTTCGCTAGGAATTCCTAACAAAGGTACCTTTCCCAATTAAATTGTATGCCTTTCATGAACTATGCAGCAAGGGAAACCACTAGCGCCGGAAATTCATCTACACGACATTTTCTCATCACCTTCCCTGCTAAAATTTGGGCAGCAAATTGAACTTCCTGGTCTATTACGGAAATAATGGAATACCCTCGCGACTCCTTAAGGAGGCCGTAATCCCTCTTCATCCTTTTTGCAAGGTCTTTCTCCCTAGTCTCTCTGCCAAAATCCTTAGTCGGGTTCAAGCCTTTATAAGGCAAGAGAGTGATTCTGTGAATTAGCATATCTGTAATAAGGATAGGCCCTCCTAGCCATAAACATCCATCATGCACCAGTGTGAGGAGATGGCGCACAAATATCGTATTAATGGGGGTGCAATGATAATGTGGCACCCATAGCAGATTGAGCAACCCTTATTGCTCGACATGGCGGACCCACTCCTGCGTCTCCAGCACTATAACACCTATTTATTAATAATAGACCCTCTACATGTAGTTTTCTGTCACCAAGTGTGGAAACTTAGTGTGTTCTGCGAGGTCCCAATCCTCCATTTTTAACAACAAGACCTTGGCAAACCGAGGGCCTTCAAAAGGGACCTGCTCAGGTAGCAAGGGCATGGATATGGTAAACTTCTTAGAATTCGGGTCCTTCATGACCTTTGATTTTCCCTTTCGCAGAGGGATATACTCAAGTAGCCTTGTCATGGGTTGCACTACTTCAGCATCAATATCCTCTGTTCCCTGGGGTTCATCTACTTCCAGGTCTACTACTTTTCGTGGCTGCTTATATTTCTTCTACCTGGCCTGTGTTTTGGTATGCTTCCTTGGGGAGGCGCGCACCGACACCAACTTTTTCTGCTTTTCCTTTGTTGTGGGTTGCTTCTCTTTCATTGCAGGTTGTTTGTCTTTTGTCATGGTTTGTTTCAGCCTGGGTAACCTCGGCGCCATGGGCACCGTAACCGTGGCCTCTACACTTGACACTTCTGGACCTGGTGCATCGGTCACTGCTGCTTCCAAACTTAGGGCTTCAGCAGGGTTGGTGGTAGTCATTCTCTCCATAAACAACTCACGGGATTCGGGAGAAATGTTTGCTCGTGACAGGAATTCTTCCCAAAATTCTTGGCTCATAGACAATAAACAACAAACTTCACTAACAAATCTGAGAGGGAAAAGTGTTCTCTATTGGACCAGAACGCGTAATTTATAGGGAGTTTTGAATTCAAATCAGATCATTCCCCTCAATTTCTGATAATAAAAAATGTTTTGGCAACAAATATTCAAAGATTTTTGCCTTAAATGCCTCCACCCCTCTCCACTTAATCATCTTCTGGCTATCAAGTCATGAACAGTAACTCCAACGGTCACTTTCATGTTGTGTTGCACGGTACCTTCCCCATAGCGTAGCTTCCTAGGTTTCATCTTCATCATTCTCTGCACAACCTACTCGCTGCATTGTCCTCCAAGCTAGGAAGTGTAGTTGATAGTCGTGCGCTCCCTTGCAACTTCCTAGAGCACTAAGACTATCCTGCTACCATATAGTCATTATGTAGGATCCCCTGTATACAACTTCAATCTGCTCCCATTCACTCTTCCCAAGAAGGGTTCCCCATTCAACTTCGTGAGCTGAACTACACCTCCATCGATAATTTCTTTGACAATATGTGGCCCTAACCAATGAATCTGAAATTTACCCGAAAATTTAGTGAACTTGCTATCATATAACAAGACAAGATCTTTACTGTGAATGTGTGAATTTTGGTGTGGCGATCATGCCATGATTTTTCACGTTCCTTTTGTACTTGTTGATGGAAACCTACCAAAAATTCATCTTCTTCAAGCTCCATCAGCTGTGCGAGCCTTTCCTCTAAGGCCTCACATTCTACCATACCCGTCAGAGTTGTTATGCAGAGACTAGGCATAGTGTATTCCATCGGCATTACGATTTCAGCCCCGTATACTAACCGGAACAAATTTTTCCCTGTCAGCTTCTTACAAGTAGTCCTGTAAGCCCATAGTACCACAAGTACCTGCACATCCTAATCATTCCGCTGCACGTTACAGATATTTGTCAGCGCGTTCACCAAAATCTTATTAAAGGCTTCAACAGTTCCATTGGCCTGTGGGTGATACAGTGTACTCTTCTGACGGTAGACCTGGAATTCTTTAGTCAATGCATTAATCGTTTGTTTTAGAAAGTGTGTACCCCTATCACTCATCAACACTTTCTGGCAACCAAATTTAGTTAAGACATATTCAAACAAAAATTTCACTAGATATCATTTTGGGATTCAACTGCGTTAAGTAAGTCATTCAAACGTATGACCATTTCCATGAGAGGTAGTGGTAAGTGACTAATTTCTCATGATTTTTGAATAGTTCACTTAGCACTCATTGCATCGGGTGATGCTCACAGGGGTGAAGAAGTGGGATTGAAACTAGTGAAATGTGGGGAACGAATCACATAGCATCAATCATCACTTCCGGGGCTTGCACCCGGTAACCAGGACTTCCCAGGAGGTCACCCATCCCAGAACTCCTCTGGCTCAAGCGCGCTTAACTGTGGAGTTTTTCCACAATCAAGCCCACTTAGCTTGCTACCCCATTTGCAAAACCTTAGCAAGTATTGTGCCTCATGAACCATCCAAGTAGAGATCCCTTGACTCTTTTTGAATTTAAGTATGAGGGATTACGCAGTGCATTATATTAGATATCATTTTGGGATTCAACTGCGTTAAGTAAGTCATTCAAACGTATGACCATTTCCATGAGAGGTAGTCGTAAGTGACTAATTTCTCATGATTTTAGTCCCTATGCAATCCTTAATTCGTTGTGATTCTTCCCATTTGGTTAGATATTCTGTAGCAGTGATAATATAGCACACACCCATTTTCCTTCTAGGGGGCTAAATTGGCCCAACAAAATCGATTGTCCACTTATCAAATGCCTACAAGGACACCTGAGGACATAGTGGTAGCTCATCCCATTATGATGGTCGACCAGTTCTTTGACATGCATTGCATGCTTTACTGTATGTATTGGAACCCTTATGCAATGTTGGCCACCACAGTCCTGTGCACAAAATATTCTACGTCATCACTTTGCTTACATAATGGCCTCCTACAACTCCTCCATGAGCTTCGGCAAGGATGCTATCACGCTCAAAGTCCAACACGTATCTTCTTAGTATCCCATCCAACCCCATCTTGTACAAGTGTCTTGCGTTGACTGAAAAATCAATTGTACGAATCACCAGTTCCTGCTTCTGCTAATGGGTATATCCTTCGGGTGTCACTATTGTAGTTAGGAACTAAATAATGTCCACAAAATGGTCATCCGCTACACGTACTACAAAGAGTTGCACATCTAACAACCCTTCCTCCAAATTACTGGATTCTTCGTCGGTTTCGATTCGATACAGATGGTCAAGCCCAACGTTCAACTTCCCCGGCTTCACAACCACTTTGAAATCATACTTCTAAAATAATAGCATCCATCTACATATTTCCGCCCCAAAATAGGCTCGTTGACCAGGTACTTTAAGGCAGAATGATCAGTGTACATCTTAAAATGCCCTCTTAGTAGATAGTGCCTGAATTTTTGCAGCGCATAGACCATGGCCAATCCTTTGTGCTTGGTCATTGAATAGTTTTTCTCGGCCTTTGACAATTTCCTACCTGCAAAGGCTATAGGATGGTCCAACTCTCCTTCGCCTGCCTATGTTAGCACTACACCCAGCACAATACAAGAAGCATCCACATGTACATGACACTCTTATTTCCAATCTAAAAATACTAATATTAGTGTTGTGACCATCTTTTCTTTCAACACATCTAAGATGTGTTGACACTCCTCATTCCAACAGAATGTCACATCCTTCTTTAGCATATTCTCCATGGGCGCAGTGATGTGAGCATAAGCTTTGATCATTTTTCTATAGTAGCTCGTATGTCCCAGCGTAGCGCGCAATTGCTTGAAATTATTAGGGGCCTCCAAGTTCACAATTATTGCAATATTTGTAGGGTCCACCATCAATCCTTTCTTTCACACAACATGACCTAGCAAAATCCAAAAAGGAACACAGAAGATGCACTTTTTCAAGTTCAGCATGATCTGGTATCTTCGACAGGTATCCAGCATCAAGCGTAGACTCACTACATGGCGCTTCACTAATCCGAACACCATCCAATCATCGAAGTATACTTCCAAGAACTTATGAATGAATTCCTTGAATGTTGTGGTGACTACGCAGGAGAATATCGCAAGTGCATTCTTTAGTCCAAATGGCATCATAGTATACTGAAAACAACTCCACTCTATCGTGAAGGTTGTTTTTCTTCTATCCTTTGGCATGATCTTGATTTGATGATACCCCAAAAACCCATCCATAAAAGAGTAGGCTTCCTGCCCTCCAACATTTTCTAGCACTTTCTCAGTAAACGACGTTGGAAATGGGTCATGAACATAGGCATCATTAAGCTTCCGTAGATCCACGCATATCCCTATTTCATCCTTTTGTTTCTTCTCTTGAACAACCATTGGGCTTACTCAATCGGATTCTTCAACAGGTTCAATGATGCCTACTTCCAACATCTTGTCTAGCTCTAAGTGAACCTTCTCCTTATACTTGGGATTAAGGCGATACGGCCTCTGATTAACAGGCTTCACGTCTAGCTTCAATGTGATCTTCATAATACCCAAATTGCCAATTATGCCTTTCAAATTAGAAATTTTTTTAGGGAACAGCTCCTGATACTTGCGAAGTAGTTCAATAACTTTTCCAACTATAGCTTCATCCCAATAATCCCCAATATTTTCAAATTTTGGTTTAGCCTCAGTGCCAATATTTACCTGTCTCGTCTTCAACGGTGCAGAGATATCAGGGTTCTTTACTTGCAGCCTTTCTACAACATCTTGTCCTTCTGTTTCTAGAATGTTGATGTTTCACGGATCATCTACCTCCTCTTTAGCAGTCACATTATAACATTCTAGTGCATGGCGCAGCTGGGTGCTCCAATCTAGTTGAGTCCACTCCTTAGGTTCCTTTGACATTCTGAAAATAATAGCTTTGATCTCCTGAAGCACTTTTTCTATGCTTTCAAACCCATCTTCAAAGATAAAGGTCAACAAGAACCCTTCTCTCAATATGTCCCATTCAGAGATATTGTGGCGGAGTTCTGTCTAGAGATACCAGTTCATAGGTATAGTATCCAAGGTGTGACAAAATATGTGCACCCATTCAGGATGTAGTTCTAACCCCTATACCTTGGTCCATTTTTCCAAGTGATCAAGCAGATTATCATTCCCACTATACTTCTCAGACATTCTAATATTAGGAAACCCAAAGCGTAACTTCATCATGCACCGGTAATCCCTCCATTATTCAAAACTATCTTTGTATGTACCCCACCATCGTGCGAGCATAGAGAGCAGAGCCAAATCCAATGCTTGAAACCGATGGTCCTGTTATCTCAAAATCAGACCCTGGAAGGTTGCAAACCAGGAAGACCTCAAGTAACTATTTCAAACCTACTTTAGGCTGAGGCTTAGCCTCCTCAACCTGAGAGGGCTATCTCAAAAGGGTTAATGATTTTTTTTTCAATTGTAATTAAGATGGCTAACTCTTGTGAAACGAATGTAAAATATGAATGGTAGAAACACAATTAAAATCTATCCATTGGGCTTATGGATTCAACATAATTTCAGTATGACAATGGTTTCAACCTTACATAGAAGTCAGGGCATTCAGCATTTAACATATTCAGAACATACCAACACATATAGGACCACGCAGTCTATGAATGTATACAGGAAGTTAGAGCACCATAAGTGAATTCTAAGTGATTACACATTCATACCACTGAAAATATTAGGAAAAGAACAATACAACATATTCTGAACATCAAATCCCTCATGAGTCCTGAGAAGTAAAGCCAAACTTGTATTACTAAAACAGAGTTTTTACATAAGCCAAATATCAGAGCTTTTTTTTTATAAATTTCCAACCCTTTGTATATATCTCTTTCTCCTATTTATAGATCTCTTCTACCTGATTGAGATTCCTCCTCAAGCATGAGGGGAACTCGAAATCTACTTCTAATGACACCTATTCAAATTTTAACTGCCTATTAAATGTAACAAACTTCAACTAGACTTTCTAGAGATCTAAATCAAGTAGGATTCTAACACCATGTTATGCTAATAATAGCCTTGATTACAATGGTTCTCGTTCTTTGACATCTGGTCCCCTTTTTAGTTTGGCTGTGATGGATGTTCAAGGCTCCATGTTGGTCTTCCATGCCACATCTTCTCCATTGTCCTGAAATATAGGAAACTATCCTTGCTCATTGGTCTTCAGTTTGCCTTACAATTTTCGAATCCACAGAAGCGTGTCTTTCATCTTTGATTATCCAAAATGTAACAGATGGCCACGTCCTCGATGTGTTGTCCACCTCCTTTATGTTTAAAGGAAAAAATACTTTCAAGCTGTTTTGACATATTTTGAACTGTGGTAATTGTGCTCACTTTATGACAAAAATCCAAAGTTGAATTCGAATCCATATTTTCTCCACCTGTCTTAACTTGGTTGAATGTTGAAGCTTCAGATGATGCCTTGTATATATTCCTCTTTCAAAATTTCCCGCTTATGTTTCAAAACCGGTTGATTGATATTGGATTATTTAGCTTCAGCAGTTTCGTAGCGCGCTACGACACTATTGAGTTGTTTCAAAAATCACAGTTTCAACCCAAAACTTTGCTATTTGAGCACTTTGTTGTTAAAACATTCTTGCAACTATCTCAAGACCTTCCAAAATTGAATGGGAATGTTTGGAAAGATTGTACCAAGAAAAACTATCAAAACTTTGAAATATATCCTTACTTGAAGTGGGTTTTCTTTATGGAGATCCTTTTTGCTGGTCCAATTGAATCTTTAAGTCTTCAACTTGTTTTTTCAGTACTTTGATCCTGGACCTGAGGTTTATATTGACTTTTCTGATAAATTGAGCTTCTTTTATTGCAGGAGTAGTCCAACTACGGAATTGAACATTAAAATCAACCACTTCAGGAACTTTAAAAGTTTGATCCTCTCATCGAGCCTGCATTTGGTTAAAATAAGCCTCCTTAGCTGCAAATTTCCTAGAAGCTTTCTTTAATCTAGCAATCTCAAAGTTGGCAGATTCCAATCTCCTTTTCAAGTTTTCCACACTGCCTTCTTTTTGAGTGGCAATTGTTTTTCCTTTATCCTTTCTTTCATGAGGCCATGTCTCCTCCCTGTTTCATCTGCCCTTGGCGACACCTCCTGTACTTGTTTGAACTTCCTTGTTATGGGTCTCCTAGGTTTGAAAACAAATTGTTCAGCTTGATCATCAAACTTAAGTTTCTTTGAGGCTTTGGCCTTCTTAGCCTTCTCTTTTCCTGACTATATCAAATTAGCTTGAACTAGTGGGGACTCTTCAATGTCAATTTCTTGTAATAAATCATTTAAATCTCCCTTTGAAAAATGACTTTCTTCAATAGCCACAGACTTACCCTTTTCTTTTGCCACCTGGCTCCTTGTTTTTCTTCTTTGAACTTCTCCACCTGTGCTTGATTCATGTGCAGTTTCTTTGACCTGAGTTTTTTCTTTAATTGACTGCTAGGGTGTATCCTGAATAGTCAGTGGCTTGGTGGATTCCCTTACTTTCTTTCTCGCCTTTAACTTTGAAAACCTCTTGGCTCTTGTTTCTGCTTGAGGACCTGTTGTTGAAAGATCTTTTGTAGCTAGAGGGCTGAGACCAGTCTTGCTCTTGAAACCAGTCATGAATATAAATGTGTCCCAGTCTCTTCCTACCCTTTGAATTTCATGTAGAACAAGTAACTTAATCAGGCCATGGTGAAACAAAGAAGTCTCACAAGCCTCTTTTCTTAGTTGCACCTTGTCACACATTTTACTCAAACTGCGGAATAACTAAAAAGGTAGATCAATAGATGCCTTCCCTGTGAAATGCAATAGAAGTTTGAAATGGTACGAATACACTTTGTTATATCTTCCTTCACAGGTCAGGTATTTCTATATACAAGTGAGCAAATGTGCGTAGGACTCTTTGACATAGCTCCTAGGAACAAACTTACTCAAATCCGAGTTAACGAATTCCTTCTTTAGAAATTCTTTGCATGGGTTCATGTCAGATTTGAAATCCTTGAACCAATTTTCTTGCCCTCTTGGAATCTCTGTAACTGTGGATATCATGTCTGGTGAGACCTACAATTCCATCATACCAACCTTTGAGTTTAATCCTATAAAATTCAGTGCAAATTCCTTAGTCACCTGTGCATGACCTCCTTGTAGCTTCTTGCAAAAGTTCCAGCATCCAGCTTGTTTAAACGCCTTCTCAACCTCTATGTTCTTCAAGGTTATATCCAAACCTTCAGGCTCGTTTCTCAGACATTTGCCTGATTTGTGGTCTTTCCTTTCTACTGATCCCTCCATGAAGTTTCAGTGACCTGTAGGCAGGGAATGCTAGCGCTGTTCAAACTGCAAACTCTGCCTCTCTTGAATTTCTGCCTCGCCTTATAGCTGCCTCACTTGATTTGCTTCCTTGCTTGATTTACTGCCTCGCTTGATGACAATGTTTTTTTCTTAAATTGAAATCTTGCATATTATGTTTTTTCAAATTGAAATCTTGCAGATTTGTTTCTCATGAAAGGCTTACAATCATCATTAAAATTTGTGCATAGGTGACTTTCCTTGGAACTTGTATTCCGTGTGTATCAACGTACCTAATGGTTGTGATAATGGAGATAGGTGGTTGGACGTGATATGTGGAGTACAAGAACTGACAAAGAATGATGCAGCCATAGATTAACTTAACAGATTTGACAGTTGGGAAAGATTCGCTGCAGAATGCACTAATCTCTCATTTCGTAGCGCGATCAGTGTAAATTTTGAATTATGCGCTGTGAAATCACCTAATAACATATCGCGCTGCGAAAACACCTAATGGGCTTTTGCGTTGCGAAAACACTTCAGAAAGGTTACATACGCTTCGCAATCACCTAGAAAGGCTTTGTGGTACATAATGATTTTTGAAATAATGTGACAGATGGCTATGATTGGTGGTGAATGAGGGTGACCAGTGATAGATGAGAATGCATGCTTGACTCACGACCTCCTAAGACTCAGACTCTAAGGAAAAACTAAATCAAACTTAGACTAACACTGACCTATTTCATCAAGCTAGTATAAGAAATTTTGGCATTAGATTTCTTAAGTGATACAGGTCCTCAAGGACTTCATGCTCAAATTCATCCAAAAACAAATCTATGTTAGTTAAACCATCATAGTAAGGCAATTTTCTTACCTCTGACAAGACATAGCACAACGATTTTTTCATCATATTACATCACAAGGTAGAAAGTTCATTTAAACGATTCTACCAATGCTCTAATTCTTCCTCTGAGTCAGAGGCATAGGAGCTCTCCTTCTCCCATGCAAGTCGCCCATCTACCGTTAAATTGACCCAATCTTGATCTCACGTGGTTATTTTTTAGATCTGATCCAGCCCATCATCGCTTTCCTCATAGTTGCTGATCGATTTAGTATAGCGTGCTTTTTTCGCAGGATGTAATGGCACTAGAACCCTTAGAAACTTCTTCTCGAATGACATAGTCTTTTTCTTCAGGTTAATAACCCCATTCATATCGATAGCCCAGTCAATTCCTAGTAGCATAAGGTAAGGATTATTGTAATCAACGATCTCTATAACCTCAAAATCTGCCAATGCACTTGCACTGTCAATATCAACCATGACACCGTACCGTCGTCCCATAGGGATGATATTCTATTATTTTTCCATCTTAAGATGGATCAGAGACCACTGCAGTATAGGTATCACCATCCTCTACCATGTTTGTTTTGACAGAACATTCGCATCGGTCCAAATCCTAGATGACCTGGTCCATTTCATAGTCACCAAACTACACTGTCAACCTCACCTCTCAGCTTATTCGTGCCTTATGCTTGCCAATATTTCTGACCTCGTGGTGTGCATCAGGTGCCCTTTCCTTATTGGCGCATTTATTGATTAATTCATGCAATCCCTCCACAGCCTTATTGTCGCACAACAGTTTCATGCAACTCTCAAAAACGTGGTGAGTATAGAAGGATCAACCTTTGTGGGTATGATGATTTCTTATGTCTTACCTTGAATTCCTGATGTCGATGCCTGAGTGAAGCTTTTCTTAGCTTCCATAAAAGTTTCCTTAATGCGATTCAGATCAAAGATAAATTCCTTCTATGGGGCCTTGCGGACCCATCCATCCTCTTCAGGTTGTTTACCTTTATCAGTGCCAATCGTTATTCCAATTCGCAGCACTATATTCACACTTTGATCCTCCTCGCGGGGCTCATCTCTCATCATCTGTAATTTCTACGTAAGCTGCTAAGGCTACACTTTCTTCTCCTACATCTTAGCGATCAACAACGGGCATTCTTCTATAGCATGGGCGAGCTGGCTGTAGTATTGACATGGCATGCGTGTCTGATTCTGGCACTCTCGTGCATAGTGTCTTGGTTGTCTACAATTGTAATAGATAACTTGTTTGTGACCTCTACCAAATCCTCCTCGGCCCCCTTCCTTGACCTTGAAATCCTCCACGCCCCCCCCCCCCCCCCCACCCTGGCGCCTTAATCTGGAGGCAAAGTTTATACTTGCATACGGTAGGTCAGTGTTCTCTCCATCATCAGTTCATAACTTCAACAGTGATGCTCATCGTGGCCCACGGATTTACAGAAATTATAGAACAACTGATGAGGTGTCTGAACAAACTTTTGAAGGAAATGGCAGTTATCTGTCGCATGTTGCCCAGTAACCTGGCAAATAGCACACCATAGCACAACCCCCACGCTCAGCCCTACTGGAGCTGTTGGCTTCAGGGGTATTGGCCCCCCTCCTATAATATAATTCACATACACGGGGTGGTGATCCTTATCATGCCCATGGCCCTTGCACTTCAAACCCCAGACTTCTACATGCGCTTCTAGTTTAATCTCCTTGTCTTTATTTAAAATATGTATTTCTAAGTGTAATCTCTCCAACTGTGAGTGGATCTGCTATACTCTGAGGTTCGTATTCTAAACGGGTGATGCATGCAACCTCATCGTGATCTCCAATGATTCTACATGTGTTTCTATCTTCTGTTGTGACAGAGAAATTCTCAAGTGGGGTATAAGCAAAGCTATAAACCTTCGCGACGCTGACTATCTGTGAGTTGCATGCT
This sequence comes from Pinus taeda, assembly GCA_000404065.3. Classification (NCBI taxonomy): domain Eukaryota; kingdom Viridiplantae; phylum Streptophyta; class Pinopsida; order Pinales; family Pinaceae; genus Pinus; species Pinus taeda. The sequence continues at coordinate 29,083 of APFE031087676.1, forward strand.
AGCCTCTCAAATCTAACACTTCAACCTTTGATCTAATTCCCAAGGCATTTCAATGACCCTCATCATGATCTCTTTAAATCCAACTACTAACTGCAAGTCAGATTTATGTTTACCAAATTCTTTGTTGAAAGTTATCTTAGTCTCTGCTAGCATTGTGAGAGGTTTATCAGTGCAATACTTGATATACCAGGTTAGCGCACGGTCCTACAAAGCGGTAACCAACTGTGCCTTCTTTATATTGTCATCAATAATCTATTGTGTTGTCCACACAACATTTGCAACAAAATAGAACTACTCTGGTTCTTCACTTCATATGCCCTTGAAGACCGACATCTTCATTGTGTTCACCATACTGAATGGTGGAGGTGGAGGGGTGGGTGAAGGTGTAGCGGTGGAGGTGGAGTGGATGGATGATGTGTTCGTGAAAAACCATGTGCTATCAGATGGAAAACGCTTTGCAGTGAAGCCTGCACCGCTCCTTTATCATTGATTGAAGAAGGTCTGATTAACAGACTATATTCTGGACTTGATCTCTCTCGATCTCTAAAGAGTCTTCTACTTCGCGTAGCTCCGAACATCAAAAAAATGGAATTACCTGCTTTTCACACAAGAGCATTTTAATCCAAGTATTCAATGATCTTAAGTACTTACCTCATGATCCCTTGAAGAATATTCGTTGTAGTTGATAGAGGTGTCAACTGCAAATTCTGTAATGAATCCTCCCAAGATCTGATCTAGCCAGTGATCGATAGCCTGCGCGATTTTGTGTTCAGAGGCTTCTAGCCGCCGCACCAATTCTGGGGTCCACAATATTGGACTATCAATATTCCACCTTCCTTGACTATCTATCAACTTAGCTAACCACTCGTAAAATTCAATCGAGAAGGTGCAGAAGAAGATATCATGTATATCTGTATACAAATATCTATTCAACCACTGCTCCTTTGACAGACATGGATTCTTGTTTTCCTATGGCACGAACTCGTGAATTTTTCTATCCAACCACTTTTCAATTTCTTTCTTGGATGGGTTCCAGTGATGCAACATCACAAATCTCTTTCAAGAATATCTTGGTCCCAACAACAAAACCACTTGTTGGCTTAGGGGATCTGACCCAAGTTCAGAGTTAGTTGTGCCAACCAACAAAACCCTACACTGATGGCCCTTTCGGAAACAACTCGCATAGCACAGGATGCAGTCTCACCCAAAGCAGTATGGGGGGATGCAAGAACCAAGTTTCTGCATCCAGAGGTTAGTGTGATGTCTTTTAATGCCTTGGATCTTCCTTCCCGTAGATCGATACACTCCTAGGGAATGTTCCTACAACTCTGTTAAAGTGGCTTCCAGACCTTCGTGAAGGTCCACGATCAGTCATTGTGGACCTTTACTAGTCAAATTATATACTTACGCACATCAGAAAGAAACCATAAATTGGAATTCATGCACATATACTTTATTCGTTAGAACTAATAATAAAAATTACGAGAATCTTCATGGAAGTGTTTAAACATGCATTGCGTACATTATTAAAACTTATTTAAGAGCATCACATAGCATTCGATCAATATTCCAAAAAACAAATCATTCGTCATGGAATATAACATAAATAGACAAGAACAAAAATACTTAATAATTCTTCAGAAACTTGTCTTTATTAATCTCAATTCACTGGTTACATACTTAAACTACCTTGCGCACACAGCTACAAGGGTCTGCACACTCATCTGTGGACTCTACCTAGGCCTTCGTGAACTCAACTACAGAGCCTTTCCTTCTCTACCTAAGCGCAGGAAGCAGAGCCTTCCTACCTTAACCCAATTCTCTCTCTCTTATTCCTTGGTCCACTTCCTTTGATCCAGGTGGATATTGGTGGCCACCTGCCAAGTCCACTTGGACCCCCACCATTGTTTCTTTCATCTTTTTAGTTTCCTTAATTGTAGCACAGTTTACCATTTTTAGCAGTTTTTCGGGTCCTAAACTTTCGGAGCCATTTTGAGGCCCTAAACGACGCTTTTTGGGAAAATTTTGAGCAACATGGGAGCATGGATGAATGTTTCTCTTCCCAAAGTTGTAGTTCTCATATAGATATTTCTAACGAGATATTTTGCGCGTCAAACAGAGATCATATCCCAAACTTACGACCCCGGGAAGTTGATGTACCAATTTACCCAAACGGGGCCCACAGTTTGGCGTTTCATCTTCTAGGATTAGGTTTTTGGATGTTTAGGGCTTTCCATTGTTTATCAACAATAAATGGGACTTTGAGCCTCATTGTAACACAGTTCAGAGGCATGTAGTTACCACATCTCTTCTCAGAGATAGGCTACCATCGCCCTAGATGGTTTATTTCCATTATTGTTTGTAAGCATATTTCAGTATTTTACATTAATGAAATGAAGTATTATTTCTATTGCATCTCTGTGTTTATGGTTCTCTGTAATTTGTTGCATTCCTGTTTAAATCTATATCAGTGGTATCATAGTGGTCTGCTTTTTCTCTGTTTTTCTTTGCATGTCCCTAACAAGGTCGAGATATAAGAAATTAGGGCTTGAACTGGTCGAACCTTTTCAAGACCAGCCTCACAAATCCCAATGGCTTCCCATGGCAGATGAAAAGAAAGATGAGGGGGTAGGAGATCCTATCAAAATCTTGCTCGAAGAAGCCCTCAAGAGACAAAGGAACGCGATGATGGACATCTTTTCCCAAATCCTTCAGCAGCTACCTAGGGGTGACACATTGGCTTCCAATAGCTACTCTGGAAATGCCACAACATTTAAGGTACAAATTAATTTTGAAATCCCCATATTCGAGGGTTAGATAGACGCAGATGCCGTCGATAAATGGTTAAATCTGCTTGAGGGTTATTTTTCTGTTCATGATTTTTCCAGTTGGGATAAGATTATTTTCAATCTTCTAAAAGCAGCCCCCCACGTCAAGGACTGGTGGGAAACCTACTGCGAGCAAAAGGATGAAAGTACAGGCTCACTATGTTCAGCCGCACCCACTTGGGATTCATTCTGGGATGCCATCAAGGAACAATACTACCCTGTTAGAAGCTATGAGGATCAATACATAAAGTGGACCACGCTGCGGCAGGGGAGGGACCAAGACGTGCTGGAGTTTACCAATATTTTCCATACCCTTCGCACAAAGTTGGGTATTAAGGATTTGGAGTAGCATTTGGTACTCAAATACCGCGGCTGCTTGCACAAGTACATCCAGGAAGAAATATCATTCCTGAACATCCCCTCACTCGTCACGGCATACCGATATGCTGTCAAGGTCGAGCAAAAGTTTAAACAGAAGAAGCGAGACTTTGGATCTGCGAATCTAAAGCAAGGGAAAGGTTCCCCCAAACCGTAGAACAAAGGATGAAGCCAAGGCGGGGTGGCCCAAGAAAACCCGCCAAAGCTGCAAGAAAAGAAGAGCATCGTGAAGCTAAAAAAGGACACGGGAAAGTGGTGTGAGTTCCATAAGAGCTCCACTCACAACACAAGTGGGTGTCAGGCCAAGTAGTCACTGGTGGCCAGGCTAAAGGTTTCATAATAATATGCATGTTCTGACTCTGAGTCCGAACCCAACATGGGGAATGACAAAGGGAAGCAGATTATCGATGCGGAGCCCAACAACACCATTGCCACTACGAAGATATGGAAGGAGGAACCCGAAGATCCATAGGAGGAGGAGCATCTCTTCCACTCCCAGATGTGGGTAAATGGCTCCCTGTTATAGTTCATTGTCGACAGGGGGAGTCAAAAGAACCTCACTTCGGCAAAGGTAGTGAAGCGGATGGGCTTACTGACCACAACACATCCACAATCGTACACCATTGGGTGGCTTCACCAAGGACAATATCTTCGTGTGAGCCAGCAGTGTCGCCTTCCATACAACATCAAGCCCTTCATGGATGAGGTATTGTGTGACATTGTTCCCCTTGAAGTTTGTTATGCATTATTAGGACAACCATACTTGTGGAAGCGACATGCTGTGTATGAATCAATGCCCCATATTGTTATTGTTACTTTGGGAAATAAGTTGTACAGGATACCGGAGGTAGCGCTGCCTACCTCCATCTCTTTGGTTACTGCAAAAAAATTTAGTAAGCTCATTTCCAAAATCGGGAAATTTGTTTTCCTGGTGATACACCCTCAAGGAAAGAAGAAGACGATGGCCACAACCTCCAGACAAGGCCCCTCCGCATGACAACTGCAGATGGACAAGGTCATGGAGGAGTACAAGGACATCTTCACCTCCCTCGCAAGGGTTCCTCTACACTGTCAAGTCAAGAACTCCATCGATCCGACCCTAGGTGCGTTGATGCCCAATGGACCAATCTATCGGTGCTCTGTTCCGGAGAACAATGAAATCAAGAGGTAGATTCAGGAGCTACTGCAGAAAGGTCACATCCATCCGAGTTCATCGCCTTGTGGGAGCCTGATCGTGTTAGTATAGAAGAAGGATGGGACTTGGAGACTCTATATTGACTATCGGACACTGAACAAGATCAATGTCTGTAATAGATACCCGATCCCACGAATTGATGACCTCCTGGACCAACTAAAGGGAGGAAAATATTTCAGCAAGATCGATTTGAATTCAGGATATCACCAGGTACCAGTTGAACCCTTCGATGTGTGGAAGACTACCTTCAAAGCCAAGGAGGGCCTTTTCAAATGGCTGGTTATGCCTTTTGGATTGACGAATTCTCCTGCGACCTTCATGAAGCTAATGGATGACATCTTGTGGCCATTCACCAACTCATTTGTAGTGGTATACTTGAATGACATCTTGATCTTTAGCCATAGTTGGGAAGAGCACCTCCACCACATCCAACAGGTCTCCAAACACTGTGGCAACACAAGTTATGTGCCAATTTGAAGAAATGCACTTTTGGCATGCCCTAGGTTTAGCATCTGGGATACATTATTGATGAACAGGGGGTGCATGTGGATCCAACCAAGATCCAAGTCATTCGGGATTGGCCATCTCCAACCACTCTGATAGAGCTCCGCAGCTTTCTAGGTCTTGCCAACT